>QGSO01000682.1:510000-555047 GCA_011037825.1 Carya cathayensis
AGCCGAACAACTATAAGAAGCAAATTAAAATAAAACTATGAAAATAAAATTCAATAACCTACCTAGCTGCCTGCTACAAAAACCAAATGTAAGCTATAATGTAAACGAAAGAGCAAAAAAATAAGAAGAAGAACTAGAGTTACAACCTAGAAGAAAATCAAAGATGCTAAACGAAAATAAAAAAAATTAATGAGCTGCCAACATAAAAAAATATCTGTAAATGAAAATAAAGAAGAAGCTACTAAGCAAAATAAAAGAGAATGAAAACCGAATAACTAATAAAATAGACACTGCCGGAAGAAAGAAAAACAGAGAAAGAAACAAGAAACAAACTGAAATTTTTTTCTGCAACCTCCCAAGAATGAATACAAGAAAAAGGAAATAAATAAACTGAAAACCAATCCCTTTAATCTGAAATGAAAACAGAAAACAAACTAGCTCTACGTAAACTTCAGAAAAATACACCGAACAAAGTAAAACATAAAGCATAAAAATGAAAACAAGTATATCTTGCGTCTAAACCAGCAACTGAAAAGGAAAATGAATTCAAAACACTTAGTTTAGGTATGGAAAACAACAACAAAACAAATTGAATGCAGAAAAATAAAACAAGTGCTGCTCTTTTTCAAGTCTGAAATGAAAACAAAAATAAAAAGAAACCAACAAAACAAGTGCTGCTTCAATGTCTAGTGCAGAGTAATTTCTCTGTGTGTATGTTCTTTCTTAGCTTCCAGCCCCTTAGTTTTATAGGTCAGCTTGTGTGTTTGCTGCCCTCTCATTTTCTGTCCGTGATTTATGCATGTTTTCGGTGCATGAATTCCAGCCGTGATGTTTGTTTTCTGCATCTGTTTTTTTTTCTGCATCTTGCCGTGTGCTGCATGTGTTGTGGGCTCCAGCATGTGTGATTTTCTATTTTCTGCTTTGCTGAACTGATGTATGCTGTATATGTTTTCGGTGGAAATTCTGCTGCATGTAAGTTGCTGCTGCTGTGAGTTGTAAGCTGTCCAACTTTTCTGCTTTTTGCATGTGTTGTTTTTCTTTTTCTGCCATAAGTCCAAATTTTCTGTTGCAAGTTGCTGCTTTTGCTTTTTTTTCATTTTCTGTTTTCTGCATTTCTGTATGTGCTGAGTTTTTGGTGGAAATTCTGCTGCTGTTTTTTTTTTCTGCTGCTGTTTTTTTCTCTGCTGCTGTTTTTTTTTCTGCTGCTGTCCATGTTTTGCTGCCGTGGTCCAAGTTTTCTGCTCCATGTTTTCTGCATGTGCATTTTACTTTTTCTTTTTCTGATTTGCAACTTTCTGCATGTGCATGGCTGGTTTCTGCATTTCTGGTTTGCCGTGAGTTGCACTGCATTTCTGCATGTGTTTTTGATTTTTTTCAGGTGTTGTTGAGTGGCTTTTTATTCTGCATAGCTGTCCACCTTCTGATGCATGTGTGATGAGAGCTGTTTTCTGCAGGTGTGAGTTGCTGTCCAAGTGCATGTGTGCGTGATTTTCCTACAGTGATTGTTGCATGTGTTAAGCTGATGAGTTGCTGTCCAATTATGCATGTGAGCTGGTCTGCTTCTTCATGTGAACTGCTTTATGTGTGAATTTATGCAGGTGCTGTCCGTGGACCCAAGTGATGCATGTGAGTGAGTTGTGTGCTGCTGCCTTGCATTTTCTTTCCAGCTGTTATTGATGCAAGTGTGAGTGATTTTCCTCACGTCCCTTAATTCCAACAAATTCAACTCTCCTATCTCTTTCTTTTCTCTTGCTCCCTTTCTTTGACTGATTCTCTCTTTTTATTCTAGCAAATCCTCGGTCACCAAGAGAAAAATAAATCACCACCAACTCCACCATGTTCTCTCTTCAATGAATCAAATACGGAACCTCTTAACTTTCTGGTCCAACCACCCTTTGAATTTTATTCAAGCTGAAAATATGAAGAAATAACACTCAAAAAATAAATATAAAAAATATGTTATATATTTGAAAAGATATTGCCCAATTATATCTTAGTTTATAAATTAAGCATAAACATGATATTAATCAATTAAAAATCACAACTCATATTTATGCTTATTAACCATTTTTCCATCTAAAACCAATAATAATATCATGAGGAATTTAAAATACATTGGTTTTAAATAGTTAAAATATGCAATATCTCAGCTCAATCAAGTAGCACCCTCAGCTGTCTTCGACATCAAAGTTCCACCAGAAGCAGCATCAACTGTGGTTCGAGTTTGACCATTTAACCCATTATAAAACATCTGAACTTGCAACCAATCCGGCAATCCATGTTGTGGGTAGCGTCGTACCAAGTCTTTATACCTCTCCCACGCTTCATAGAGTGACTCAAAATCATTTTGCTTGAACTGGCCAATCTCACTCCTGAGTTGGACTGTTTTTGCAGGTGGAAAGAATTTAGCCAGAAACTTCTTAGCCATGTCCTGCCAACTAGTGATGCTTCCAGATTGTAGAGATTGTAGCCAACCTATAGCTTGTCCCTTAAAGAAAAAGGAAACAATCTCAGTCTAATGGTGTCTTCAGTAACACCATTGATCTTCACAGTGTCACAAATCTCCAAGAACATTGCCAAATGAATGTTGGGATCATCAAGTGGCGATCCGCTGAATTAAGCCTGCTGCACCATGCTAATCAAAACTGGTTTGAGCTCAAAGTTGTTGGCATTAATAGTCTGGTGCCTTATACTCGAGTAATTCCCATTCACAATTGGTCGTACATAGTCCTTCAAGGTGCGTGGTAGTGCCTCATTCTCTTCTTTAGCCATGGCTAGTATCTTATTTTTTCTTCGTGATCTAAGAGTTCTTTCAATCTCCACTTCAAAAGGGATAATATCACGAGATCTAGCACGACGCATTCAACGTCAAAAACACACCTGTAGAACAATAAAAATAAAATATAAGAACAACTTAAAATAAAATTCTAAATTAAAACCAAGATTACTTTGTATCGATATTGACAAAAAGAATAAGAATAAACCAATCCCCGGCAACGGCGCCAAAAACTTGATCGGTGCAAAACTGCAAGTGCACAGTATCGTAGTTTTATAATAAAGTGTTAAGAAGAGTATCGTCCTCAGGGATTGGTACCTTATTTTTGCCAAATACCAAAATTATACTAATCTCGATTTATCTAGAGGAATCACTAAGATTTTTGTAGTTGCAAATTAAACTAAGATCAACGCAAAGAGAAATATGCAAAGGAAATAAAACCGACGTTCGAAGATCAAATTAATGGGAAAGAAAATTTCTAGGAAATCGATTTCACTTAATTTTTCACTATGCTTTTCTCATCCAACTAATTTAATTTAATTCTATTTGTCTATTAGAAAATCTCTAATTCATTCAAAAGCCTCTTTTGATAGTCAATTGGAATTTATTCTTGTTCATCAATTCACACAAGAATATGCAAATTAAATAATCAAGAAAGCAATAAGACCAATGATTTAATTACTACATAGGTTCATACAAGTCTTTCGATCTCTATACTTACCTATGCTGAAATATTCAAGATCTACCCTATGATTCCCTCTTTCGATAGCAAATCACAAGATTAAATATCATCTAATCAATGGCCAGTTAATTAGAAGCAATAAACTCAGAATAAATCAGATAAACAAAGAGAGAATTGCCTTAAATTAGCATAGACAATCAAGCATAGTTTGGAACTAGGTTACATCGTTTTCCTAGAATAAATGAAATTTAGCTCATGCTAGAAATGGAATTCAATATAAACGAATTCACCATAATTGTTCTGAGAATATTGGAAGAAAATAAACACTGAAAAATACTCCTTGCAGCCGCAAATCGTTTTCAAAAACTCAAGGAAATGATTCAATGCTTTTCTCCCGTCTGTGCTCATGTATGATTCCAACGTACGTGCAATATGTGGAATTCTTTCTCCAAAACAGATGAATTGAATCCTCCTAGCTGTGTTTTTCTGTCCCAAAAAGTGTTCTCCAGTCAAAAGGTACAACCATAAAGTGAAAAATCACTTTTATATGGTGTGACGGCAGAAAACCCTAGATTTGTCAAAATACGATGTTCGCTCGAGCGGGGTGTCGAGCGAGTATCGAGCGGTCGACTCTACCTAAATTCGCTCGAGCGACTTGTTGAGCGCACCTCGAGCGTTCAACTCTGCCTGATTTCGCTCGAGCGGCCAATGTCTCAGCTCGAGCGATCTTTGTATTCCCGCATCCCACTCGAGCTCACTGTCGAGCGGTTGAATCTGCCTGAGTTTGCTCGAGCGGCCAAAATCCTCCGCTTGAGGGATTTTGTAAAATCTGCAATACAAAATTTTGCAAGTGATCACACACGAAGCAACTCATTCATTCACATAATACTCATTCCATTCATGCTCATCCATTCACATAATACTCTAAAATCAATCACAACACTTAGTGTGCCACCATCATAATTTCCCCCAACAAAGAACACATTAGACTATTAAAATAGCTTAGTGTGCGAATTGTGTTGTGTTCTATACAAAAAAAAGAAAGAAAAAGAAAATCAAAACTATCCACTTGCTGTATTGTGGCTTCAGGTTTTGTAGAGTGTTCTATACAATAAACTATGCAGTAGAACTTCCAAATGTGCCTGCAATTGTGGCTTTAGGTTTGTGCTATGTTGTGTACAAACAATTATCAAAGGAGCATTCCCAAAAGTGGCTGCATTGTTACCTTTTGAAATTTGAAAATTGCAGCCCATACTAAACCTAATCATGGTTTTGTAGACCTTTGTTTCTCAAGTATTTCTAATTGGAGGCTATGAAAATACTCTTGCTGCATTGGAGGCAAATTGAGGTGTCTATCCTCATAATTTCCTTATCTTCTCTTCATTGATCCAAATCAAGCCCCTCTTTTGATGATCTTTTTCCTATCTTCTCCCTTCTCAGCATTTGCTCTCCTCTTCTACTCTCACATTTTAGTCACCTAATTAGCAAGATTGGAAGAGGTACTATCTTGCCTCTTTCGCTTATTTCAGCCTTCTTTCCAATGGGTCTCTCCAGATATACAATCCTAGACCAGGCACATGAGAATCTGGGGTTACTGATCTTCTCTTACTTTTCACACTGCCCTTAGCCACAGTCTATTTCCATTTTGGATGGTGCCTTAGAATAGTCCAACAATGAAGGAAGTTGAATGTTGCGGACTGGTTACTTCAATAGAGCTCCTTTATTTGCTCAATCTGAAAAATTAGTAAATGAAATGTGAAATGTACGTAATAAAATGTCACTTAAACAATGAAATTGAAGGATATTGTTTGTGCACCTTATCTTGCTCGGTAACCCCACTTGGAGACCTTCCTTCAATTTGAGCTAAGGTCACACAACTTATTTATAGCATGTTGGATGGTTGACCATCTATTTGTGAGAGAGCTGGAACTACATTCACAAGCTATGGATTTTTTGTTTTTCTCATAATATTCATGTACTCTAGCCCAAAACGAATGTTTAGATTGATCAACCCCACTGATCGGGTCCAAACTCGTATTAAGCTAAGCTCAAACTAGTAAATTGTCCTCATTAAAGTTTCCTTGTCTAGATTTTAATTTTCTAGAAGGAGTTTGTTTTGGGTTGGGAGGAGTAAATTGGGATTCTAATTCATTCAAAAATGTGAAAAGGTAGTCATTGTAGCTTTCTTTACCCTCATGTAAGATGGTAGTGAAGGAATGAACTTGATGGAGTTGTGAATCCATCCTAAAAAGGGAAAAAAAGAAGAAGAAGAAAACAATGGGATCATGGAACTCAATAATTCTATCATTAAAAAGTTTGTGAAATTAAATTTTGATAAGTACCACTTGTTGATTAAACTCAATTAAATAGTTTTCTGATCTTATCAAATGTGGATAGTAACAGGGTAGGTTAGTGGTGGACAAAAACATAAGGGAAGTTGATTACACAAATGGTGCTAGTAGTTGGATATATAAACCTTGTTTCAGGAAAAACTTAGGCTTTTACTTTAGGTATATTTCCTTCTATGTTAGTGAATGGCTAAACCAAAATAAAAATTGATTCAACAAATAAAGAGAGATTATAGTGAGTAAGCCAACCATTTTTTGTTAAGACATTTTGTTACCTCATCTATATTCTATCAATTTCTCTTAAATAACATACAACCGAGTAGAAGACTCAAAAGTGATACATAATTAATGATAACTAAAGTTGATTTTCAACCAACCACTTCCATTGCCATAAAACAGCAAAAAGCACAACAATAGATCATCCAAAAGGTGGAAGAAACACTTTACATGTGTATGTATGAGCATTAACAATATGGCTCTTCCACAATCATGTTTTAATATAGGTAATTCCACAACATTCATACAACAAGTACAATCTCTCACCTATCTATACCATAGAGAAGAAATTAGAATATCCCAACTATCTATTTTTTTTATACCATCAAAAAGGCTGAACATTCAGCCCAGTACCATCAAAGTCAACTATCTATACACCCTCCACCAACCCCATCCAATTCATATATATTTATATATATATATAAATATTTATGAAATGAAGCTAGGAGACATCAAGTAGAATCTCATAGCTTTTCTTCCACTTTCAAATGGTAAATAATACAGTAGACTAAACTGAAATGAAGCCAAATAAAACACCTATATACTCAGAAATTAAATGAAGCCAAATAAAACACCAAGTTTCAGAAATACACATCCAAAAGAATAAGAATATGCAGAGACCCTTCAATGGATGGTACTTTTAGAGCTTTTACAACATATAAATGGTCAGCATTTACAACATACAAATAAGCACCATTACCAAGTGGAAGAAAGTGAGAAAAATTCATATTGTGGACAAGGCTCTAGTGGATGGGAAAAGAATGATAGGTCTCGGACATCACAAAAGTCAGGCGCATGCAAAAGAGGGGAGGTATAATGGCACACATTGCAATTGCATTTTGGCACACAAATACAAGCAATGGATGTGGGTTTTACAGAATGCAATCAGACCCAACAGTTTCTGTGAGATTAAAGAGATTGAAGCTGCTGTCCCTCCCAGAATCTAACAAAAAACCCTAAATATGTAACCATCCCCAAATTTGAAGAAGAAAAAACTCTAAAAAATACCAACATGCTCGGAAATCCAAGATTTCATCTACTAAAAATTATCACATAACTTATTCGAAAGAGAATAGAGAGATTGAGAGAGAAGATGTTGAACCATACCCAAAACTCACTCAAAATAGGAGCTGCGACGGGGATAGATGGAAGACAAGCAAATGGCAACTTTGAGGAAGGATGCTTGAACTGGAAATGTAGGGATTTGAAGTAGCTCTCTTGTGATTGATGGAAGATGAGTAGAAGGCATCAGCATGGAAGGGAAGACGTACGAAATAAATAGATGGGGTTGAAATGAAACAAACTAAATCACGATAGGGGAGGGAAAAGTAAACAGATGAGAGAGAAATGAGTAAAATATTATTTACAATCCACAATATTTAGTGGTAACACTGTAGCGAAATGAAAATTAAAGATGAAATAAAGCATCCATTGGATACTAGTTTTACACGATTTTCTTTAAATTATACATATACAAGGGTTTTACATAAGAAAAATGCTAACTAGAAGCGGGAGGGGTAGTCACCGAGCAGTCGGGTCCTACGTGTCCTTAATGAAACGGTGCGTATCATGAAAAATCTTCTTCCTCCTTTCGTCTCCCCTCTCATCTTCTCCTCCCTCTACTCAAACACCGTTTCCTTTCCATTGAACCCACTGACCTTGGCAAGCTTATTTCCCATTATTTTGAGCTCAGTAACCGAACTCTCTTGGCATGAGATGCTCATTTGTGTAAAAGAAGATAGGCTATAGAAATCTCCATTGTAATTTTCCAAAATTTTCAATGAGGAAGGGTAGCCCAATTGCTTTCTTAGTTGCATTAAAACTTGGGTGTTGAAAATTTTTAATTAATAAGTGCTTGGAATGAACAAAACCACTAGAAGCAATGACCACAGATATCCCGTTGTACAAATTCAAAGCACTAGACTCTACAATCACAAAAAGGTCAACAAAAACCCTAGAAATAAAGCGTCACAATTCAATTTTAAGGAATACAGAAATAGAGCCATTAAAGATTCTTAAGCAACGTCATGAAAAGGAGCTCCTTTAGTAAAAAAATTCACACCAAACAGAACGTGCTTCCAAGTAAATGACCTGCGCAGGAAAAAAAAAACTCCTGAAATCGAGATCATATTCACCCATAGATGGTTCCCAAGACTTTGGTTATCCAAACTCCCTAAATTCATAAAGCTCTTTGATCCCCACTAGTCTTAGAAATCACTCGCGCCAACGAATGTTGTAGTGGTTATAGAAATCATGAAAAAGATCTGTCTTTTTCATCTACCCACAAAGACGACCCACACGAACACCCAAGGATTTGCCTTTTTCATCTACCTACTTGAAGACGAAGATGAGAGACCCGAGAGACCAACACGAAGAAGAAGACGACCACCACACTAAGAGTTCTGTGTGTCTTTCTTTCTTTTTTTGTCATTTTTTATTTTTTAATTTAATTGACTTGGCCTGCATGCTTACCCCGTGTTTGCATGCCCCGACTGACTGTAGCAGAATTGTTTACATAACCTGATGGGAGTGTTCTTAGGGTATTAAAAAGTACTTAGTCTCCTTGCCACACCAGTTGTGCCATATTGACTACTTTAAGTTAGATTAATAAAATTGAAAACGTGACCCCTAACTTTTTTAAAATTGAGAAAAGTGGCCCCAAATGTTGAATTCTCCTCTTCCCTTGCATCTTCTCTTTTTTGTAATCTTCCCCCCCTCTTCCCCCTAATTAGGCGACCCATTGGCCATCATGAGACATACATCATGCACAATAAAAGAATAACCAAAATTCATGCATTACTTGTTTCATAAAAATCTCATCACAAATAATTGCAAAGATTAGGGCCTTTGAAAGTCTTTCTAGAAGATTTTTTTTTTTATAATTTTTTGTTCTGAATACTTTATACTTTATAATATTAACTCACTATTTATAAATAATATTTAATACTATGTTGTTTTTATCTATCTCAATCGTATAAAGAATTTGTAGCAACAAAATTGTAGTGAATCATTGTAAAAGTTTTCCCACATTGTTACATTAATATTTCTTTCATGCAAGACTGATATGCTTGACATTTGGGGGGGGGGGGGGAACGAATGAACTAGGTGGTTTAATGTTATAAAAAAGTGGTTGTTTGTCGCTGATAATTTTCCCAAAGGTGCATATTGTATGTTTTTTAAAATATCAGGCCTCCTTAAATTATTGCACATGGGTTCAATCAATATTAAGCGTTTAATTTGCTAAGAGCCTGATGGCCTGATGGCATATGACTTGATTCTCCAAACGAACAACTTGGATTCAAAACCCTTCACTCCCTTGTATAAAAAAAAAATTAAGTATTTAATTCGAAACAAATCCCTGCAATTCATTCATCGACAACCTCACGTCAAGGTTTTAAGTAAATCATAAACTAGGAAAGATGTGATCTCTTTCAAACATATAATTCTGACGATATTTAATTGTACCAATTAGCAAAAGGCTAAAATAAAAGTTGGAAGACAAATGACCAAGTAGCTAACTACATGACAACTCTGCTATAACTATTGAATAAAATAGTGTTTTTAGAAAAGTTATCCACTCTTTTATTATGATTTGATGCATTTAAAATTTTTAAAATAATACTTTATTAAAAAATGTGGATGAATTATGTTAGAAATCTTAGTCGAGATGGCATTCATGAGTGGAGATGAAATTGAGGAAGAAGAGAAGCTATTTTATAGTTTAAGTACAATAAACTTGGGACATTGCCTTTTGGAGGAACCATGGAACACTACATTTAGAGGACCATGGAATGCTGAGTTTCAATGGCATGAAACACTCATTTCACTTATTTTCTGTACGCTACATTTTTATTGTCTGTGAGGTTGCATTTTCATTTTAGATGTCATGTTATTTCCTTTTCTTTTTTGTTATAGGAAACTTTGTTAGAGTAAGTGAGTGAATGTATAAGTGATGAGAAGGAGAGAGAAAGCGGATTATGAAAAATATCTAGTATTTCTCTTTCTTCTTGTAATTTTTGGAGGATGGATTGCCTTGAACGAACTCTTATCTTTGTTAATTTTCAATGAAGTTCATGATATTAAAATTGCTCATCAGAATTTCTCTATTTACATTTATGTGTTGTGAATCTTCATTATTGGTAACCTAACAAGTGATATCTAAAACCAACCATCTTATGGCGGACGGGACACGCTTCAAGTAGCAATAAGAAAACTTATAGATTCAAGTCAATTCTCATGAGGAAGGCCTTCAGGAAGTAAGGAAAAAACTGGATCAGGTCATTGACATGATTCGCACATCAGTGGCTAATCATAATGCCATGGTGAATTGGGATGTCCAGACAATGAGTGAAATGGAGCAACTACAGCAAAGAGGAGGTTTCATAAGGGGAGTTCACTTAGACTTTCCACAATTTGATGGTGACAATCCATTGAGTTGGGAGTTCAAGGCCACACAATACTTCGATTTCCCGCAAAAAACCCTTGCCCAATGCCTTCAGATGGCTTCATACCATGCCTTCTGATGGCTTCCCGCAAATTTGGGTAGTTGTGATGTGGTATTGGGAGTGAGGTGATTGGAGACCTTAGGACCTATTAAAGTGGATTTCTCTAAACTGACTATGGAATTTGTGTTGGGAAATAAAAGAATTTGGTTAAAAGGTTTGATGGAAGAGGGGCTTACATTTGAAGAATGTCAGAAGGCTTTGTTGAATTCTTTGACAAGAGGGAAGGGGTTATTGCTCCAATTATTGGTAGAGGATCTTGAGAATAAAACTACTATGCTAAGTGTTGATATTAAAGAATTACTAGAGAGGTTCCAGGGGTATTTGAGAATCTGCAAGGATTGCCTCCTTCTAGGTCTTGAGACCTAGGATTGTGCTAAAACAAGGGACTCAACCAATTTCCACTAGGCCCTATCATTTTCCCTATTACTAAAAGGTGAAAATCTAAAAGATTGTGTCTGAGTTACTTAAAATATGGGTAATTCACAGATGGAAGTTGACGTCTATGTGTAGAGTATAGAGCCCTTAATCAAGAAAAGGATAAGGATAAATTCTCAATACTTGTGATTGATGAATTGTTAGACGAATTCATCAAATAAGGGTGGCGCAGGAAGATTTAGCTAACATTGCCTTTAGAACATATGAGGGGTATTATGAGTTTCTTGTGATGCCCTTTGGGCTCACTAATGCCCCCCCACATTTCAAGGGTTGATGAACATTGTGTTTTGCCAATTTTTAAGGAAATTCATACTAGTATTTTTTGATGACATACTAGTGCATAGTAAATGCTAGGATGATCACTTATTTCACCTAAGGAAGGTATTGGAAGTATTACAAAGTCATAAGTTGTATGCTAAGCTCTCTAAACATAAGTTTGGGGCATCTGAAATTGATTATCTTGGGCATGTGATAAGTTTTGAAGGGGTTAAGGCCGATCCATCTAAAGTGCTGCTATACTTGACTAGCCATCACCAAAAAATGTGAAGTCTCTCTGGGGTTTTTTGGGGCTACTATTGTAAATTCATAAGATATTATGGATCCATTGTAGCACCACTAACAGTGTGGAAATGCTTTTAATTGAACTTAAGAGTTGACCAAGGCATTTAGGGAGTTGTTTGGATAGGGAGATGAGCTGAGATGGTTTTATATGAAAGTTGGAGTTTGAATAAAATATTGTTAGAATATTATTTTTTAATATTATGATTGTTTTGAAATTTGAAAAAGTAGAATTGTTTATTATATTTTGTATAGGGATATGAAAAAGTTGTAACGATGAGATGAGATGGGTGGAGAATGTTTCTCAATCCAAACGGCTCCTTAATGAGCTTAAATTGGTTGTCATCCAGTCACCGGTCCTCAAGTTGCTTGATTTCTCATACTTCTTCACTATTGAGTGTGATTCTACTGGATGAGGAATAGGGGCTGTCTTGATACAATTTAATCAACCCATTGCACATATAAGTAAGATTCTTAAGGGGAATGCTCTCCTACTTTCTACATATGAAAAAAAGCTTTTTGCCTTGGTGGCACCAATTAAAAATGGAGACCTTACCTCTTAGGCCAGTCATTTACAATCAAAACTGACAAGCAGGCCTTAAAATTTTCCTGCTGGAGTAGAGAGTGGGCACAATTACACAACAAAGGTGGGCCAGTAAACTAATGGGATATGATTTTGTCATTGCTTATAAGAAGGGCAAGAAAAATAAGGCAACAAATGCCTTGTCATGGAGGTTGGAGGATGTCAATGGGCAGGAAGGGGTATTTTGGCTATGATATCATTTCCAAGACCAAACTGGATTGAAGAGCTCAATCTCGTTACAAAGATTTAACATAAATGAAAGATACTATCCTCAAACTATTCGGCAACACTCAACCTCCCAAGGGGTATCAATTACAACAGGGTATTGTGTTAAAAAAGGGAGGAAATTCCATTGCATTTCAATCTAATTTCAAGGTAAAAGTGTTGCACCACATCCATGTAAATATCATCTAGCAGGTCACTTGGGCTACCTTAAAACATACCAAAGGGTAAATAGGGATTTCTACTGGAAGGGCATGAAGAAATATATCAAAAGGTTGGTTAGAGAATGTGATATTTGTCAAAGACTACCCCTTCCAACTGGATTACTAGGCTTGGACTAATATTTCTATAGATTTCATAAAAGGTCGACCAAAATCACAATGGTATGATGTGACCTAAGTTGTTGTGGATTGCTTTACTAAATTTAGTCACTGTATACTTCTTTCACATCTATATACCGCTTTGAAGGTGGTAGAATTGTTCATGATTTTTGTTTTTAAGCTATATGGGCTTCCCAAAACTATAGTCTCAGACAGGGACTCAGTGTTCCTAAGTTCATTTTGGAGGACTCTTTTCACCCTACAAGGTTCAACCCTCAACTATAGCTCGATCTATCACCCCAATCCGATGGCCAAGCCGAGACCTTGCAAGTGTTTAGAGGGCTACCTCAGGTCCTATGCTGCAAATAAGCCCCTCTAAGTGGGCTCAGTGGCTACCCTTTGTGGAATGGTGGTACAATACATCCTACCACATATCCACAAAGTTAACCCCTTTTGAAGCCTTATACAGTTTTATCCTCCCCCCAACTTCTATCCTACATCCTAAGGACTTTTAGTTAGTGATTCTATGGATAGGACATTATGCAATCAGAAAACAATTCACAAGGAATTGAAGAAAATTTTAAAAAATCCACCAAGGAGAATGAAGTTGTACGTTGACAACAAAAAGGTGGAAAGGAAATTTCAGGTGTGGGATTGGGTATACTTTTGCCTACAACCATATCGTCAGAAATCCCTAACAGCCCACCATAATATGAAATTGTCACCTTGATTTTATGTCCCATTTCAGGTTGTTCAAAGGATTCGGGAGGTTGTTTATTGCATGGATTTGCCAGAGACGTCCAAGATCCATCACACTTTCCATATTTCGTGTCTAAAGAATCACGGAACACTGTATTTGGAGGACCACTGAATGTTGATTTTCAATGGCATGAAATGTTGTGTTTTACTTATTCTCTGTACACTACATTTTTATTGTTTGTGAGGTTGCATCTTCATTTTAATTGTCATGTTATTTCCTTTTATTTTATTTTATGGGGAATTTTGTTTGAGGAAGTGAGTGATTGTATAAGAGACGAGAAGGAGGGGGAGAGCGAATTATGACAAGTATATGGTATTGCTCTTTCTTCTTGTAATTTCTTGAGGAAGGGTTGCCTTGAACAACCCTTATCTTTGTTAATTTTTAATGAAATTCATGATATTACAATTGTTCATCATAATTTCTCTAGTTACATTCTCGTGTTGTGAATGTTCATTATCAGTAGCCTAACTGATTATAATTGAATTATTATTGGATCACTGATGAAGTAGGAATAAAATGCTTTTATAATTATTGCTTGTAATGAGTTCGTACATTTTATCAAAATTCAAACTGTTGATGCATTTCTCAGCTTGGTTGGAGAGCAACAACATAGTCCGATGGTCCACAATGATGGTTTGAGCATTGATAGCATTCTCGGATACTCATCTATGCAATAAATAATACATAAAGCATATAAAATATAAATAAAGAGAGAGACACAAAGATTTACGTAGTTCGATATAAAAGTCTATGTATGCAAGTCGCTTGAGGCGAAATTAACTATGTTCGGTGATTTTACAGTCTTTCCTGGCCTTACATAGCTCTCAATACAATGGAAAAATTTGATTGAAAAGAGGTTGAAGAAGATGTGTCCCTGTAGAAATTTAGTGAAGGGAAGCCAATGATTTGAAGAGAGTGTAGAGAGAAGCGCCTAATTTTACAGAGAACCCTTCCTTTTATAGATGTCTTCTTCCTTCTTTGGAGTAGTTGAGTCCTAATTGTCTTCACCAATTTTACATTTTTGTATTTGAGTTAAACTCTTTTGGCCTTATCTCTTCCTTTTGTTCTTGGTAGTAAATTTCCAATGGTAGAATCTAGTTCATTTCATATCCAACACAAATCATGCAAATGCAATCACATATAAAAATGTGAAGGCTTTTGTATTCTTAACTAAAACAAAACATTAAATGATATGGATCCCAATTATACTAAGAGTGGTAAATAGGCAATTATCTTAATGTAGCGGAATTTAAATTAATAAAAAATAAATATTACCAAGCAATCATAAACTAATAATATAAATATCATAATAATAAAGTTGAAAAATAAATAAGACTAAATATTTGTTGATGAAGTGCAAACTCAACAGAATAACTTTTTCAAAATTTAAAATTATTCTCGATGCTCACACCACTTGTATATCCACTGTAGAAGCAAATGATACAATTAGTTTTAAACACTAAGGGCTTGTTTGGAAATAGATCTCATCCCAAAATTCTTATTTCATCTCTTCTGATCTCTTTCTCAAATATAATTTTCAAACTAATCATTACAACTTTTTCACATTAATCATTACAATTTTCTCAAAAATTTAAACAAAAAATAAAAATTAATTCAAGTTTTTCAAATCCCCAAACAAAAATAATGTTATAAACTATAATCTAACAATATTTTAACTTTATAATATTTTTTATTCAACTTTTTTTCTCTCATTTTCTAAAACAAAAAATAAAAATAAAAAATACTCAACTCAAACTATCTCACTACCATTCATAAATTGTCTTACTATTATTCACAAAACTCTTGTCTCATCTCACTCCCCAAATGAGCCCTACAAGACCGTCACCAACTTTAAATCCGATTTGAAATTGCACTGAGTAATTTACTCGGTCTTTGCATTAATAGCAACTCCAAAACTTCAATCTCTTCTGTGACGCCCCCAAATTCCGCTTGGGATTGAACGGACATTTGAAGCGTCGGGACATGCAACACAAGGTTACCTGCCCCCGTTCATGACATATAAGATGCAATGTTTCTAACATGCATCTAGCATTATGCAATATTCGCAGCGGATAATCTTTTTCTTTAGCAATACTATGCACCAAACTAAATATATCCCAAATACTTGAAACATAATTCATACATAAAGGCATACTAAAAAGCCGTGATCACCACACTAGTCTAAAATGGTTGTGATCAAAAGAATACTTGAGATACAACTCCAAAAGTACAAGTATTAACCTAAGTTAAATACTATACCATCATCAACATCGCACCGTGGCCTAGTCGACCGTATTCAGTTGGTCAGATTCCAATTCTCCTTTGGGTCCTGTAACAAGATCTACCATTCGGGGGAATGGTAGTTGGGACTACCACAGTGAGATTTGATTACAAATCTCAGTAAGTTAACATAAAACTCACACACAGGTTAAAAATGCATGCATGGCAGTAAAAGCATAAATGCATAATTATAGTCATAATAAACATAGTATAACTTGACATATAGCATGACTTAACCAGAATTTAAACATGAACTGAAACTTGACTTAACATGGCATAAACTTAAGCTTAAAACATAACATGAACAAACAACATAACATGAACGTGAAACATAACATGGACATGAACATAACATAACATGAACGTGATCTTGAACATATCATAAAAGTGAACATAACATGATGTGAACATGAACTTGGAACATAACATAAACATGAACATAACATGTAGTGAGTATAATATAACATGAACTTGATCTGAAACTTGACTTAACATAAACTTGGAATCTTATTTAATTGTCTTGATAATAATGTGCATTAATACGTACTCCACAGTTGTTGTGGCCCCACGTATTCAAGTAACATAAAACATAATACGTACTCCACAGTTGTTGTGGCCCCACGTATTCTACATGTCACAATTGCTGTGTCTCATGTAGTGTATGCTCCACAGTTGTTGTGGCCCCATACTTCATGCTCCACAGTTGTTGTGGCCCCATGAATTCACATAACATAAAATATAATACGTACTCCACAGTTGTTGTGGCCCCACGTATTCTACATGTCACAATTGCTGTGTCTCATGTAGTGTATGCTCCACAGTTGTTGTGGCCCCATACTTCATGTAACATAAAATATAATACGTACTCCACAGTTGTTGTGGCCCCACGCATTATAAGTAACATAAATATAATACGTACTCCACAGTTGTTGTGGCCCCACGCATTATAAGTAACATAACATAAATATAATACGTACTCCACAGTTGTTGTGGCCCCACGCATTATAAGTAACATAACATAAATATAATACGTACTCCACAGTTGTTGTGGCCCCACGCATTATAAATAACATAACATAAATATAATACGTACTCCACAGTTGTTGTGGCCCCACGCATTATAAGTAACATAACATAAATATAATACGTACTCCACAGTTGTTGTGGCCCCACGCATTATAAGTAACATAAATATAATACGTACTCCACAGTTGTTGTGGCCCCACGCATTATAAGTAACATAACATAAGATATAATACGTACTCCACAGTTGTTGTGGCCCCACGCATTATAAATAACATAACATAAATATAATACGTACTCCACAGTTGTTGTGGCCCCACGCATTATAAGTAACATAACATAAATATAATACGTACTCCACAGTTGTTGTGGCCCCACGCATTATAAGTAACATAAATATAATACGTACTCCACAGTTGTTGTGGCCCCACGCATTATAAGTAACATAACATAAGATATAATACGTACTCCACAGTTGTTGTGGCCCCACGCATTATAAATAACATAACATAAATATAATACGTACTCCACAGTTGTTGTGGCCCCACGCATTATAAATAACATAACATAAATATAATACGTACTCCACAGTTGTTGTGGCCCCACGCATTATAAGTAACATAACATAAATATAATACGTACTCCACAGTTGTTGTGGCCCCACGCATTATAAGTAACATAAATATAATACGTACTCCACAGTTGTTGTGGCCCCACGCATTATAAGTAACATAAATGTCTTATCTTTTTTAATGCATGTGATATTATTTAATATCATATACTTTTCTAACATGGCGTATACTTGTAAATGGCATAATATGATTTAATCATAAACATTTCATGGCATACATGTATCATATGGCATACTTAACATGGCATACTTATAACATACATCATTGTATGGCAGAAAAGATTATTTAACAGATAATTATTCATGAGAGATTAAATCATACGTAACAGATAAACATGTAATGACATAGCATGACATGGCATATACGATAACATACATACATAAATTGTAGTTCCCTTACCCATCACACATACACAATAAACTGATAGTAAGTTAGAGGCTAACTTACCTCGATCGTCGCGTTCTATGAGAATAGAGCGCGAAACACGAGGAACTGCACAACAGCTGGAAGAGGAACACTCAGTCCTTAAGATTTTCACTTCTGAACTCAATTGCCATATTGTAAGCACTTGCAACACCACGGCCAACTTGAGGTTTCACTATACTCGGAAGAGATAAATTGACTTCAGAAAGCCTTTGCACTAAAACAAGTTCATTAAAATTATCAATAACAACCAAACAAACAACTCATTTCTCAATCCATATACTCTTAGCCATAGTCAACCACAAGATGACACCAGTCATCCCGGACTATAATCCATATCATCACTGCTTCGGGACACTGTCATACAGTTTCCCAACATTACACCATACGCTCCACACTTCTCTGCTACGCCATTCAACCCTTCGTGACACGCCATCCGATGTATCACGACTTAGTACAGAGTACACTCACGTTAACTCTCTTCCATTCACACTACAAAACCCATCACTGCGATACACGTCTCACGGTGCATCGCTACGCGACACGGAGTACGCGCTACGCGTACTTCCTTCGCTACAACACTCATCAACACGATGCACATCACACGATGCATCGCCATACCACACGGAGTACACTACATGCGTACTCCCTTCCTTCTACGACCCACATCACTACAGTGCACGTCGCGCGGCGCGTCGCTGCATTACACAGAATACGCTACACGCGTATTCTCTTCACACAACCCGCCGTATCACATCTACGGCATCCATCTCACGCCTATACTTCACAGCACAGTCCACAAAATACACAATCAAACGCAACACTTCACAACCACACTTCGCTTCACAACTACGCAACGAATTCCACAAATACAACTACACAATCCACAAACCAACCAACTATTTTAAACGTAAAATAACTAGAGATAGAAGGTTATACCATCGACGGGATAACCCGTGCGTCGCTCGTTGTTCGTCACGAACATGCGTCGGAGGAACGTACGTGGCGGCGTACGGTGGCTGTCCACCACATAAAGTGGTAGTTTGGGCTTGAGAAAGGCTAGGCGTGGTCTTGGAAGACTCATGATTTTACAGCTGTCGGTGAAGAACAAAAATACGTGATTTACGGAAAAGATAAACTATACGCGTGATTCCAGATGAGGGTAAAGACAAGAGAGATGTGATTGCTGTCGGGAAATAATCCAAAACTGATAATTTTAGCGGGCTGTTACATCTTCTATAACGACCTATCCAATATTCTTAGGTTAAAATATGAATAATTTTATTGACCCTAAAATGAGCTTTAATGGGACAAATTAGATAAGCTCACAAACTATAATTTATTGAAGTAGGATAATAATTTTAATCAAGTCCATTGGCGCAAAACTTATTTTAAGGCCCATTGAATATTGGAGAATGATTTAGGATAGTATTAATAAGCCAATATTTTTGGGAAGTCCAATTGTGATTTATTGAGTAATTGCAAATAGGTCACAGGCCAAAAATTTATTATGATGCATTATGGAATTTTTATTGGACTCAATACTTGGATTAAAGACGACTTTATGTTTATTGAGCAAACAAACCTATTTTATTGAGTAATGGGCTCGATAAATTATCTAAAAGTCCAAGAGTAATTATTTAACGACCTAAGCTTATTTTGGACTTAAGACTCGACCCATTGTATTTTACGAAATACATCGTCTATAAAATTGTAGACAAACTCTAGTATTTGGTTAGGCCCATTAAATGACCCAACCCATTTTCTAAATCCAAATGGATCTTTAAAAGTCCACAAAATGACCCAAGAAAACCGTAGGACTCATGGGTCAAGCCCATAAAATCTTACCTAGCCCATTTATGTGAGTGGTGGACCAGAGCAAGGTCCAAGATATAGACACAAACCTAGTTAGAGTATTACAAACTCGTATCTAAACCCCTCCATGCATGTTGTCTTCTTCCCTAGGTTTGGGGTTGCCGTAAGCCATCATCAACATCTCTCACTCTCTACCTCTATCCCATAAGTCCACCTTTCCTGTGACATACTCTTGTCTCGATAAATATTTTGGTAAGGATCCACAGTGCTAAGGATGCCAACCGGTTAGCAACACCCTAGATCTTACTTTGGGCTAAGTGCGTATTCTCGAGTCAGACACACGCTAGGTGAAAGATATTGTAGCGGAATAAATAAAGGGATTGGTCGGAGGCTGATTATCAAATGTATCAGAGATTTTTACTAGTAAGAAAATTTAACATTCAATAGTAATATCCATATGTCTTCTTTGCTTCTTCCCAAAAAACATTATACACTGTTATTAGTTCCTCACTTACATTAAAATACAACGAACAGTACCTGATTACTGGCCTGACTAAAATAAACATCTTAACAAATAAAAATATCCATTGATCAGATACAGGTCTCCGTGTCTACACCTTGGGCTAAAATGGTCCTCCTTCTTCTGAAAACTCTACTTGGGCTAAATCTACATCAAGATTTATAGCTCTGGTAAATAAAATTGCATGTGGGATCACCACACTGAAACTTCTAAGAAACCCCAGTAGGTTAAAACCCATGACAATACTATTAATGCGAGACAATTGAAATGAATATGCATGCACTGTTTCATGTAAATAAATTTGTGAACACATATATTTATGCATAGCAAGGAATCACTCTCTTGGCACAAACACATGGATTGTGATGCCTCCAAACTTTGCATGGGATTTAACGAAAATTGAAGCGTTGGGACATACAACACAATGTCACATACCCCTATTCATGACAATTGAAATAATGTAGCATGTATATAACAATATGTAGCATTCACAGCAAATACATTCTTTTTACCAACATAAAATGTACCAGAATGTTATATATCCCAAAACATGATAATAATTTTATAAATATTCACATATCCGAAGTTATATAATAAGTCTTAATAAAAACATGTACTGGAGACTACAATCCATAAGTAAAGGCATAAATACAAACTATTATACTAAACACCAAGCCGCTCACGCATCTCGGCTATAAGCACCAAAATGGTATCCAAAAGTTGGAGCACCAACTCCATAAGCTCTACTCAACCTCATCTAGCTGGTTGAGTCCTGATAGTTGGTCTCCTAACCTCGTCTAGTTGGTATTTTTGGTCTAATACTTTTATATCAATTCTAAGGACCTCAAAAGTCCATAAATAACTCTCCTAGCATGTTCATCATTCAAACCTAGGTGATACCATACTTGACTAATCAACCAAAATTCACAAAACACAACCTAATACAATTGGTTTGCATGAAAACTATGAAACCAAATAAGCATGCTTATGGACTTGAAACAAAGTGACTAGATTCTTGATTTTCGTACAATAACTCTTGAAAGAATACAAACAAATACCATACATTCAAGTTCTAACTAGATCTAAGCATTTAATCTATCATAATTTATCAAACCCGAAAACCCCTAGATTGAGTTTAAAACAAACTCTTGCATGTTCATCATCATTCCATCAAAGATCTAAACCATATCTCCACAAAATTAAACTCTTAATCGATAGATCAAAGTTTCAAGAACAACATTCATAAAATTAAGAGCCATTGAATTGAAATCCTAGAGCTAAAATCACAACCAAACCAAACAAAATTCCTTTTGAACCAATCGATTTCTACCGTTTAAAAAATCATACAAAACCATTTTGTAAATATACTAACGTGTTTCGAATCAAATAATATATTGCATATAGACATTTAACACTTCATCATATCATGACCTACCCAATATTTCATCTAAATCTCCACAAAACTACCAAAGTTCATCACAAGCACCAAAACTTGTCTTCAATATAATATTAAGTTAAGTATTCTAGACTCATTACTAAAAAAAATATAGGTGCTTAGAGCCATTGAAAATAATTTACAAAGCTTGAAATGAAAAACATAAAAACTAGCCAGATTTCTCTCAATCTCTGGCTCCCTCAGTTTGCTCTCTTGGAAGACAAATGAAAAGTGGCTAAGTGTGGGAAGCAATGCATGGGGCATGGGGTATATTTGAAGACTAACTCGAGTGGGTGAATGAATGACCAAGTGATATAAGTTTGACCTATAAAAAAGAGAAGGAAAATGGGCTGAAGTGCCGTTAGAAATCTGTTGTTGTGCTGCCAAGTGGGTGAGGTTGATTTTGAAAGTGTAGGTGGCCATAAATGGCACTATTTGGGGCAGCATATTATGGCTTGGTAGCCAATATATGACCTTGTAAGGGGGGGGGGGGAACTTATGGAGGAAGCTTGGGCAAAGGGGTGGCTTCGGTGGGACTAAAGTGGGCTAATCCAAATGCATCTAGTTTGGGGTTTAATTAGGGTTTAGATCATGATTTGGTTCAAATGTAACTTTTCTTGGTCAAATGAAATTTACTAAGATGTAAGGAAATGTGAGGGAGTAAGAAGAGTGTGTACTTGAGTGGTAAGTTGCATGTGGAAGTGATTTAACCAAGTGATAAATTACTTAGTTTCAACCGATCGCTTTAGGATTTGGAAACCAATTTGGTGTTTTGATTTCCTCAAGGGGTTTAGGGTTTCAATTTGCTTCCAATGATTTGAGATTTCATTAGGATTGAAACTTTCTTTTGGTTGGCTAAATATTATTGGTTGGATGGAATAGTGTTTAGTGTAAGAGGTATGACAACAAGCTTGAATCACACTCCATCTCTTGACATGTGTCTAGGATTTCCAAGTGGATAACTAGGATTGTGCCATGTGTCCAACTAAAAAGTTTTCTAGTGATCTTAAGTGTATATTTGGACATCCTACATGATGATTTGACAGCTTTTTTAACCAGATGCCACGTGGCGCTCTTCCGAAGGGTTACTATTCACTAAAATAAACTTGAAACTTTTTATTACACCATAAAATCCTAAATATTTATACAAGTCTAATAGTGCAATTTGTTTTATAAAGACATTCCAAAGTGTCTTAATTAAAGATAAAGACAATTTCAACACCATAGTAGATTGGAATCCGACTACTCTAGAGGACTAAAACCAAACTAATCGCTCAATTTGTGAAATCCTTTAGGGTTTTCATAACATTTTTAAGTTCTAAAGAAATTCATCTATTGAACTTCTTTCATTCGTTACACACATTCATAATCATGGTGAGAAGTCACCCTATTAACAAATCTCATTATGCATAGTCATTATTAAGACGAGGATAACCCTCTTACCAATCCACATGAAATCCTCAATATGTCATCATATAAGTATGAATGGGAAATCGCTCCACCTATTCGACATAGGGAATCACTCTATTCGATTAATGTGTGATCTCATTCCTAAAATCTAACTCGTGGAATCGCTCAACCTAGTAAAAACACACAAGGACAATATGCATTATTAACCTAGAGACTCTTTCTACCCGTATTATCAAGTGAGGCCAATACGAAGACGTTTCACCCCAATCATTATGGGAAATCACTCTAACCATATGAAACACATGGCAACGTGCAATCAGAATGGCGCATGGACTCCTCAACTCGTCCATGATGATTGACACACGATGAGACTCAACACTTAGAATTTTGTAGATTAACTCCATACATGACATCTCTTATAGAGTGTGTGCCTTTGTGTAGGACACCCGCTGCCCTTTGAGCACTTTAGTATTATTTGGGAGAGCTCCTACATCTGCATTGAGCTTAACCTTTCCCGTTGCTCACCCTGATACAGTCACGACATTATTTGCCCACCTGCCACAGGGTAAAAAATCTTTTATTGCCTAGTACTGAGTTGTGTCTACCAGACTTTCTACATAGTGTTGCTCGACCTTCTTCTGGACTAGCTGCCTTTTGTCATCGAAAGGGGATCTCTTCTTTTACTTTTGTGTAGTCCTTACATCCTTCCCTCTTTACAAGAAATATCGTCCTCGAAATTTCAAGAGAACTATTCCTCGCAGTTGAATTGCTAGGGATGTGCTTGAGGTGGGGCACCCTTAATCCATCTTTGTCAACACTGGTCAGGGTGGTAACACACTTATTTCTTGGTCCACTCACTAACCTTATCACCTACCACTGGATCAAGGGCTTCCTCCCCTTGTATTCTTTGTCAGTTGCTTATATAGCCTCCCATCCTAATGCTCTCTATTGTTCTAGATCCTTAGCTAGATTTGGCGTTACAGGACATCGGAGAAACCTCACCTTTATCCTCCTCTTGCTCATCATATTCGTAGATCATCTATTTCTCTCCATGGTGCCTCACGGCTTTGTCATCGTGATCCAATATCTTTGAAATCAGGGCCTTAACCCTCCGATGGTCCTCTTCATCTCTACAATGTTCCTCCTCAATTTGCCGAGATTCTTCTTCCAACCTCACCACTTCGCGTTCAGTTGTCCTTCTATGAAACTTTAGGCTATTTCTAGTAGTATGGTTGCCTTTGGTATAGTCCTCTTTTCTTGCACCATAATGAGGATTTCGAGATTCTAAGTGTTGTGACTAGAAAGGGTAGTTCAAAGGCTATATACAGTCGTGTTCCTACTTTTGGATTGACCAAATTGCCCTTCTTTTCTTGCATTCTAGGTGAATTATTGCGACTCGAATAAATAGGGAAACTGCAGTTGCGTGACTCGCTTACTTTCCCATGTAAACTTCTATTTTTTTGGGCTTCCCCATTGTACATTTACCAACGGTATAGTTTTAGACTGTAGTCTCTATTCTTCTAGTCTATGATTCGTATTGGTCTTTCCTTGTAGGTGTGATTTGGACTAATAATGTGGGGTTACTGATTCTCAAAACTTTTCCTTAACGAGGAAACATGAAACACGTTATGGATCCTTTCGTATTCCTCTAGTAACGCTACTTTGTATGCTACTGGACCTACTTTATCTTATATATGATAGGGTCCAATGTACCTTGGGCTTAGTTTTCCTTTCAACCTAGAATTTTGTGAGATCTTAAGGTATACCCAATCACTTTCTTCAAAGGTTAATTGTCTTCTTCTCACATCGGCATAGCTCTTCTGCCTAAGCCATCACCGTGCTTTCCAATATGAGCATAAATTGCTCTCTCACCTTCTATATTATGTCTAGCCCGATTATTTTAGCTTCTCCAACCATGTCCAAACATAAATGCAATCTACATTTTTTTCCATATAAGGCCTTGTATGGGGCCATCTGGATAATCGTTTGATAGCTGACATTGTAAGCAAACTCAATGAGTGGGACGTGGCTTTTGTAGGAGTCCTTGAAATTCAACACGCAAGCTCTCAGCATATGCTTTAGTGTCTAGATGATCCTTTCTGATTATTCATCCGTCTAGGGGTGGTAGGCACTGCTGAATCTTAACTTATTGCCCATTACAACTTGTAAGGTTTTCTAAAAATGAGATGTGAAACTCGGAGCCCGATTTGACACTATACCGTAAAGCCTAACTATATATCCTTAACATACAACCAAGTCAATTTTCCTAAAGCATCTGTGGTAGTGATCGGGAGAAAATGGGCTCTCTTGGTTAGTCTATCTATGATTACCCAAATCGTGTTCTTACCACTTGGGATTTGGGGTAAACCAACCATGAAATCCATAGTTATGTTCTCCCACTTCAATTCTAGAATAGGTGGGGATGGTAAGTTTCTGGTTGGTTTTTTATGCTTAGTGTTTATAAGTGTCACACCTTTCGATGAAGTGGACAATGTCTCGTTTTATTCATTCCAGCCAAAAAATATTTTTCAAGTCCTGATACATCTTTGTGCTTCCTAGGTGTATCGAATATAGTGATGAATGGCCTTTTGCAAGTACCTTTTCCTTAAGTCCTGATTCATCGAAATCACTCTTCGTTCTTTGTACAAAAGGTTTTGTCCTTCTTTAGACTAAAATGCAAAGGTCCTTTCTCTCTTCTGACTCTTTGGTGATGATATCCATCAACTTTGATTCCTTCCTCTGTTGTTCCTTTAGTTCATCATAGTCCATTACCCTTAACTCTTGCATTAAGGCGAGGACTCTTCTTGTTGTGAACTCCCTACCAATAGTTTCCTCATTTATTTGAGGAGTGAGTATATGTAATAGCTCGCTAGAAATTCAATGGTAGAATTTCTATAGACTTTAGAAACCTCGTGAAAACCCCATAAGTTTTCACGAATCGATCAATCGCACAGGTTTTAGTCTGTCAACATAATCAGTGTTATCACTCACTATGGTGCCAGAAATGTGATTTTAATCGTTTGAGGTAGTTAGAATTGTCAGAATACGTTATAGTCTACACAACTAGACTCAGTTGAATATTTAGGATTTTATAATGCAATAACCCATTTTCATAATTTCGGACGAAACAGCTGTTCGAAACTGTGAATTTATTTATAAAGCCACTTCGGGGTTGAGTTTTGGTAAATGGTTTTTACTGTAGGTTAATATGAATATTTAGGATTTTTTAGTACTAAGTTTAATATGCATTTTTTCGGAGTGAATAGTAACCTCGATAAGCGTATTAAGTGCAGTGTTTTCAAAATCACAGTGTGGAATGTCCAAATTATGTTAGAGAAGTTTTATTTGGATACTTACACATAGTAAATAGTATTAGACACTTGGCACAAAGAGGAACCATCAGATGGATTTGTTAAGGAAATCAAGGTGTAAGATCATGCCACCTAAACAAAATCTTTTTCATCTGATCAACCAAATTGAGCTAGATCAAATAGGGTTTCAACCCTAGTGAAACCCTAAATGGTTGAAATCGATTTGAAACGCCAAAAACTTGGTTGAAACCGAAACCCTAAACGGTTTCCTCAAACCCTAAAATTGGCCTTCAAACTCTTTTTGATCCAATTTCTAGCATTGTGTTTAATCACTTGATTAAATCACTTCCATATAGTATTAATTTCTCAAATTCTTGTTATGACATCTTTATCCAACCTTTTAAACCTTGAAATTTTGATTGGGCCAAGAAAAATTTGATTTGAGATTGAAAGCATCTCAAACCCTAACCAAATGCCCTTTAAACCCCAAATTGAATCCCACTTGGTTGAGGCCCACCAAGGCCCACGAATTTGGCCAACTTGGCAAGGCTTCTTGAAGAAGTTTTCTCCCCCCATGGCAGACCATTCACTGCCCTTGGCTGCACCCATTAGTGCCTTGATGAGATGGAGAAACCCACCCCATCAACCTCCATGCCTCATAGCTTCTGCAGGCAGTCCTTTCCCCTCTCTATTATTCACTTTATGTCACATAACTACCTCCAATCAATGGTCATTCAAGTCCATATCTTCCCCCTACAGAAGTCTTGAGTTGTGCAAGACACACTTACTTTCCTTTCGTCACTTCTTCACCCCGTTCTTAGAGAAAAACCCAAAAGAGCTCTCTCGGGTAGATTTCTGGGTCTTTTTACGTGAAGCTTTTCGACCCTTTGTAAGTATTTTCATATGATGACTCCTTCATAAAGGTTGTTCCTCTTTGAGTATAGTTTCTGTAGATATATTATTCGTATCATTCCATGGTCATTCCGAAAATTTTATGGAGTGTTATTAGCATGTGTTTAAGAGTGTTCATTGAGGTTTTGTTGCATGACTAAAGCTTTTGATGATAGATTTTCTTAGATCTAGAAACTTGAAAACTGAAAGTGGTAAAACAGTTTTTATTTGGAGAAAGTTTGAATATTTCGAGGTTTGATCTTACTCTAAAGGCTTTGATATTGTTATATGATGATCCTAAGTTTCTTATTTTCATGTTAGGATGTTATTTTGAAGATATTTAGTATTAGTTTCAAAGATATGATTTTTCTATGCAAGAGGATTCTGGTTAGGCCTAAGATTTGATGTGTTTGGGTTAGATCTATGTTTTATTGATTTTTAGCCATTTGATTTTAATTTTGATGGTTGGATATTCTTTAAGACATTCTTAAACCATGTGATGCTTTATTTCGAAGATCTCGCCTTCTGAAGCCATTGATCAAGAGATTTATCAAAACTAGTTGAGGAAAAAGTTTCTGTTTTTGGACTAAGCGTAAAACCAAAAACTCCAAGTGTTATTTTGTGATTTTGGTGACTTTAGTTTGATGATTTAAAGCATGGTTTATGTTAGGACGATGCTATGAATATATTAGAAGTAAGATTTGATTTTTGGAATACTTGGAGATGTTTTGATTTAGGGTGAAAGCTTGTGATTAAGTGTTTGGATCTTTTTACAAAAAGTTTGGTGTTGATTATTAGCTTTTTCTAAATGGATGTTTTAAGTATGATTGTAAACTTAGAATAGGAAGATCTTTGTTGCAAAATTTTGGTTTAAGCATGAGTTTTGAAGTTGGAAGGAATTGCAACAAAAATCAAGAGAAATAGCCTATGGATGTTTTGGCCATAGTGTGTTTTCTATAGTTGTTATTTGTTTTAAATCTTTCTGAGTTAATATTTGAGTTTAGGACAAAATTTACAAGAGGAATGTAAATTTTGGAATTTTTGGAATTAGGATGTGAAATCCTTAAGTTATGGGTAAAATGGTCATTTTCCCACATCTAGAGGGTAAAATGATAATTTTACTCTAAGTTAGCTTGTTTTCATTTTTCTAATTGTTAGTAATTAAATTTCTAACTTTTAGAATGACCTCTTACAATTCATCGTATTTCATGCTTTATTCTCGTAGAACGCGACGATCGAGGTAAGTTAGCTTCTAACTTACTATCAATTTATTGTGTATGTATGATGGGTAAGGGAACTACAATTTATGTATGTCTATTATCATTATATGCCATGTCATGCCATGCCATTACATGTTTATCTGTTATGCGTGATTGATTCTGTCACGAATATTTATCTGTTACACAATTTATTCTGTCATAAATTGCTATATGTTATAAGTATGTCATGTTAAGTATGTCATATGTTACATGTATGCCATATCATGTAATATTCACCATTGTAAGTATGTCATGTTAAGTAAAGAAGTCAGATCAAGTTTATGTTAAGTTATTCATGCCAATCACGACCCTAAGTGCTAGGATGGGGTAATATCCTAGTGGAACTTCTTTGTTCACGCTGGAGTGTCTAAATAGGTGTGAAATTCCCTGGGTTGACGAAGTACAATCAACAGGTTGCGAATGAGGCCTAATTAACTGGTCACCGGAGCGCGCCAGACACTAACGCCAATGGTGCCATATTTTATTTTACATGTATTCATGGGGTCACAACAACTGTGGAGCATGAAGTATGGGGCCACAACAACTGTGGAGCATACACTACGTGAGACACAGCAATTGTGACACGTAGAATACGTGGGGCCACAACAACTGTGGAGTATGTATTAACGCATTCACAGCTGGTGTAGATACCTGTGTTGTGATGCAGTAATCGGCAGGGACACACGACTCTAAGGGACCCATGTAGCACTCATATGGTCACGTTATTAATTAAGTCTAATGAATAAGATTCCAAGTTCATGTCAAGAAGTTAAGAATAAGCAATCATGGTGACCCCATAAGATAAGAATAAGTTTCAGATCAAGTCCACGTTAAGACAAGTTTCAGATCAAGTTCATGTTATGTTATACTCACGTACAAGTTATGTTCATGTTCACGTTAAGTTTCAAGTTCATGTTCATATCATGTTATGTTCATGTTTATGATATGTTCAAGCTCACGTTCATGTTATGTTATGTTCATGTTATGTTTCAAGTTCATGTTTCTGTCATGTTATGTTTACGTACATGTTATTTTCAAGTTCACGTTCATGTTATGTTATGTTCACGTTCACATTATGTCTCAAGTTCACGTTTATGTCATGTTATGCTCAGGTTTATGTTAAGTTCAAGTTCATATTTATGTTATATTTGTTCACATTCATGCTATATTTCAAGTCCATGTTATGTTTCAAGTTTCACGTTCATGTTATGTTGCTAGTTCATGTTATGTTTTAAGCTCAAGTTCATGTCATGTTAAGTAAAGTTCAGTTCACATTTAAGTTCAGGTTATGTCATGCTATATGTCAAGTTATGCTATGCTTACTTACGACTTTATTTATGTATTTATGCTTTTACTGTCATGCATGCATCTTTAACCTGTGTGGGAGTTTTCTATTAACTTACTAAGATTTGTAATCAAATCTCATCGTGGTAGTCCCAACTACTAT
The DNA here is from genome assembly GCA_011037825.1 of Carya cathayensis. Classification (NCBI taxonomy): domain Eukaryota; kingdom Viridiplantae; phylum Streptophyta; class Magnoliopsida; order Fagales; family Juglandaceae; genus Carya; species Carya cathayensis. Next base: position 539,912 of record QGSO01000682.1, read on the forward strand.
TCTCCCCGAATGGTAGGCGATGTGTCAGGATCAAAGCAGGGAGCGAACATTGGTAGACTGAAGGAGTTTGACTAGACGCCGCAGACACGACGCGGAGCTTACAGCTTCCATAGTTAGTTTTTGGACAGTATTTTGGCCTCGTTAGTCGAGTTACTCGACGAACTTCCTCAATAGTGTATTTTGGTAATGTAAATATGGAGTCTAGTCTCCCATGTTTTTGAGGTTACAAGCTTCTAAGACTCGTACTGAAATCATGGATGTTTATTTCGTTAAGTATGCTTGGATTACGATTTAACTATTTGGGATATTATAAGTTTGGGGCATAGTATTGCTCAAGAAAAAAAAAATTATCCGCTGCAATATTGCATAATGCTAGATGCATGTTATGAACATTGCATCTTATATGTCATGAACGGGGGCAGGTAACCACGTGTTGCATGTCCTGACGCTTCAGATGTCCGTTCAATCCCAAGCGGAATCTGGGGGCGTCACAGTATAACTCCTTAGAACCTCTTATGTCCTTGCTCGAGACTTCCAATTTAGTGCATCGGCAACCATGTTGGCTTTTCCTAGATGATAATTTCATACCGATAATCGCTTATAGTCTCTAGCCATCTCCTCTATCTCATATTGAGATTCTTTTGGGTGAAAAGGTGTTTCAAACTCATGTAGTCTATGTACACCTCACAAGTTTCCCAATAAAGGAAATGTCAATCTTTAAGGTAAACACTATTGTTGCTAGTTCCATATTGTGGGTGGGATAGTTCCTCTCATGATCCTTTAGTTGCCTAGACATGTAAGCAACTACCTTTCCTTCTTGCATCACACCCTAATCCATATTTTGTCAAATGCATCACTTAACACCACGAATGGCTTTAGGAGTTTGGGTAGTGCCAAAACAAGGGCTATGGTCAACTTTCGCTTTAGCTCCTCAAAGTTTTGTTCACATAATGTGGTCCAAATGAATTTAACCTTCTTCCTTGTTAATTATGTAAGTGGACTCAATAATTTGGAGAATCCTTCGATGAATCCCTAATAATAGCCAACTAGTTGACTCACTCAAAAATGAGTAGCACTAAGGCTATCCCAAGTGCAGGAGGATGTCGTGTAATAATTAGGAATAAATTCCTAGATCATCTCCTCAGGAAAAGCTACTCAAACTCAAACTCGTTGAAAATGGTGAAAATCTTCACAAAGAAAAAATGAGATGATGGTATGTGCAATGGATGGAAGAGTGCAAAAGGAATGAAAAAAGGTACTAGTCATGGACTAGATTCATATCGTAGATTTTTGAGTGTCGAATTGAAATGTAAAAGACTAAGAGATTAAATTAAGAAATTAATAAAACTAAAATAAGAATTAAACTAGACTAGAAAGTAATTGACAAAACATGCACTGAAAATTGAAAAACCCCAAAATCAATATTCTATGGTTCATCATTGTATTCAAACCACAACTTCTCAAAATTAATCAATAGCAATTGTAGTCACTATTAAAATGAAAGCTTAACGAAACGAGAAAAATAAATAACATGAACTAAATGAATAATAAATAAATTGCTCAAACTTCTAAACCAAAATTCTCAAAAATAATCGACAAACTTAAAACTGAAATTAAATAACAAGTAGGGAAATGAAAAGATCAAGTCAATTGAATGGAGATGAAAATTCGAAGCGGTGGAGGAGGCTGAGCTGCAGTAGCAATTGGACCCCTGATAAATGGTCAATTATGTTTTATTAATACTCTTAATATCTTGGGTTAAATGATTTTTATATCTTAAAATAAGAGTATTAATTAGATAATCTGAATTGACTTTATTCGGCATGTGAAATAATATTTTACATTTAATTAAATATAAATACATTATATTGTGGGTGGAAGAACATTCAAGTAAATTTATAAATCTTACCCTTTACAGGGACATCAATGCAGCCGAATATGGCCACAACTGGAACGCACAGTCTCACCTGGGATCACGGCAGAAGCACGCTCGGCCTTGATTCAGGCACTGGAGAAAAAGAATTAAGAAAGCACGAATGTGCCCGGAAGAGAAAGGGGATGAATTTATTAAAGGGGCTGAATTTCGTTTTTTTTATTATTTATTGTTTTTGGCTTCATTTGGATAGGTGTTGGTAGACTTTAAGTTACTTTTTACTTTTTCTTGTCTTTACTTTTGGTAGATTTTACGTGAAAGGGTGGAACTCTCTCTCACACTCTCATTTTTTTATGTTTATTTTATTTCTTTTCTTTTAGTTGGCGGAGGTTGGCAGAACAAGGGGGAGAGAGAGCTTTTACTTTATGCATGCTATTTGTTTTCGTTCCAGACGGAAGAAAAAGAGCACGCCTGGATTTTCAGAATTTACGGAAAGAGAAGGGGCATCCTGGTCTGGACGTATACAGGAGGCTAATTAGTTCGGTGAATTGTTTATGCAGAAAGTCACAGCACATGCAGGAATTAGAAACTCGGACAGTATCATTCACGGATGCAGAAAGTAGAAGGACATCACACAAAGCTGGTTTTACAGCAACCACACGCACATGCAGCCAGCACTCACACATGCAGAAAGCAGAAAAGTCAAGCACAAATGCAAGAAATCAACAATCACGGCACCTCAATGCAGAAAAGTCACACACACATGCAGGAAAAAAAAAGCACTTGGACGTGCACCCAAACGTGGAACGCAGCTCACGGAAGAAGAAGCATTTTTTTTTCGTTTATAAAAAGATAAAGCTGGACGGAGAGAAGAATCACTTTTTCTTTTTCCTTCGGGTAGACGGTGCAGCAGTAGAGTAGTCTTTGAGTTTTTTTTCTTTCTTTCTTTCTTTCTGCTGTATTTCTTTCTTCCGTTCAACATCTTGGCTTGCTCTTCATTTTATTATTCTCCTGCTTTACGTTTCTAAATTTCTTTCCATTTACATTTGGTTGAGAAGTTTATTTTTTTTCTCTCGTTTTAGTTTATTTTACCTTTTGTTGTTTTTCCAGCTTTATTTCTCAATTCGTTCCAGCTTGTTTTATTTATTCTTCTGCACTTATTTTCATTCAACTTGAAATGTGAAATAAGTGCAGAAGAATAAATAAAATAAGCTGGAACGAACTGAGAAATAAAGCTGGAAAAACAACAAAAGGTAAAATAAACTAAAACGAGAGAAAAAAAATAAACTTCTCAACCGAATGTAAATGGAAAGGAATTTAGAAACGTAAAGCAGGAGAATAATAAAATGAAGAGCAAGTCAAGATGTTGAACGGAAGAAAGAAATATAGCAGAAAGAAAGAAAGAAAAAAACTCAACGACTACTCTACTGCTGCACCGTCTACCCGAAGGAAAAAGCAAAAGTGATTCTTCTCTCCGTCCAGCTCTGTCTTTTTATAAACGAAAAAAAGATGCTTCTTCTTCCGTGAGCTGCATTCCACGTTTGGGTGCACGTCTGAGCGCTTTTTTTTTTCCTGCATGTGTGTGTGACTTTTCTGCATTGAGGTGCCGTGATTGTTGATTTCTTGCATTTGTGCTTGACTTTTCTGCTTTCTGCATGTGTGAGTGGCTGGCTGCAAAACCAGCTTTGTGTGATGTCCTTCTACTTTCTGCATCTGTGAATGATGCTGTCCGAGTTTCTAATTCCTGCATGTGCTGAGCTGCATGTGCTGTGACTTTCTGCATAAACAATTCACCGAACTAATTAGCCTCCCGTATACGTCCAGACCAGCATGCCCCTTCTCTTTTCGTAAATTCTGAAAATCCAGGCGTGCTCTTTTTCTTCCGTCTGGAACGAAAACAAATAGCATGCATAAAGTAAAAGCTCTCTCCCCCTTGTTCTGCCAACCTCCGCCAACTAAAAGAAAAGAAATAAAATAAACATAAAAAAAAATGAGAGTGTGAGAGAGAGTTCCACCATTTCACGTAAAGTCTACCAAAAGTAAAGACAAGGAAAAGTAAAAAGTAACTTAAAGTCTATCAACACCTATCCAAATGAAGCCAAAAACAATAAATAATAAAAAAAACGAAATTCAGCCCCTTGAATAAATTCATCCCCTTTCTCTTCCGGGCACATTCGTGCTTTCTTAATTCTTTTTCTCCAGTGCGTGAATCAAGGCCGAGCGTGCTTCTGCCGTGATCCCAGGTGAGACTGTGCGTTCCAGTTGTGGCCATATTCGGCTGCATTGAAGTCTCTGTAAAGGGTAAGATTTATAAATTTACTTGAATGTTCTTCCACCCACAATATAATGTATTTATATTTAATTAAATGTAAAATATTATTTCACATGCCAAATAAAGTGACCACCCACTTTCACACTAGAAACTAGGATTTTCTCTTCAAGGAAGATGGAACCTGAAGTTTTCTTAATATTTTAAACACATTAACATAATATTTAGAGTGATATATGATTTGGTTTTAACTTGGAAGGCAAATTAGGGTTTTAATTTTCAAAAGTTTCGGCCCTAGGGTTTTTCACTTGAGAAAAAGATTTCAAAATTTTCACAACGCTCTCAAACTATGAACAACTCAAAATGGTACGGAAACGAGATATATGGTATGATTTGGGGAAAATACATTTCTTTCTTCCTTTTGGAAATCACACGGCTTGAATGATGGTAAGAAATTTTAGTTTTCTCTTGAATTGGAAGATGAAGGAAAAAGAAGAGAAACAAGTAGTAGGCGTCGGCTTGAGGAAGTGAGAAGAAACTTACAATTCTCTTGGCTTCTTACCGATGGAAATTATAAGGAAATAAAAGGTTTGGTCAAAACTCATCTTGATTAGGTGAGGATTGGACGGTTTAGATGAAGCTTAAGGAGATAGTTATTGCACCTACCTCAATCCAATGGTGTAAATTCAATGGGTCAAATTCATAAATAATTTAAAGTTAAGGACTTAAGAGAAAATATATTAAGGGTATTAAAATCATGCTCTCAACTCATTTTAATAATTCACATAAAATAAAAATACACCCATCTTAAAATAAAATAATAAAAATCTTTACATGAAAATATTTAACTTAAGGAATAAAATAAAATGACGTAAAGACCCACATAGTAAGATTCGAGTATTACGCTACCTACCTTCTCAAACACCTCCACCTCGTACCACTTGTCCTTAGTGAGGAATTCCAACAAGATTTTGCATGTGGAAGATAAATGTGTGGTGTTATAAAGGATTTACATTGGAACACCAAAAGACTTTCGGATCCCTAAGCCACACGTCCACTCAAGTTATTTTCTGACATTATACCATTTGCCATTCATGCATTAGTAGAATAAAGGTTCTAGAAGGGACTGGAAAAGACAGTGCACAAAAATTTCCCTTCTACCCATAGGGTTTCGGCCACCACATTGCCACATGTCATGTTTGAGTTTTTTAAGAAGTATAAGTAGGAGAGCCACTTAGGGAACATGCATAGGAAGAAAAAGTTTCTTACTTAGGGAATAGTAAAAGATATGCATGGGAAAATGAAAAGACACAAAGAAAAAGGAAGAGACACTTAGGAGAAAGGAAAAGACACATGGAAAAAGGAAGAAACACGTGAAAAATAAGAAAAGACAAATGGAAAAAGGTAAAGATACATTAAAAAAGGAAGAGGCACATGGGAAAAAGGAAAAGACACATAGGAAAAGAAAAAACACATGGAAAAAAAGAAGAGACAAATGGGAAAAGGAAAAGACACATGAAAAAAAGGAAAAAACACATGAAAAAAGGAAGAGACACATAAGAAAAAGAAAAAAACATATGGGAAAAGGAAGAGACGCATAGGAAAAAGGAAAAGACATATGAAAAAAAGAAAAGAGCATGGAGAACACACACCCACCTCCTACATGCCATATGGTAAGCATGCACAAATGTACAAAACTCAAGCCTAGGGTTAGGATTTATCAAATAATAATTTTGCCCTCAAAATGCATTGAATCCAGACCATATGAAGGAACATGCCCAATGAGCCTTTTAGGATTTTGAAATTTGACAAGAAAATCATGTCACTTGTCCTACATGCATCAGCAAAGGCGCCACTTGTCTCACGTGCACTAACCATGCCACTTGTCCTTCATGCATTAGTTGGTGAAAAAACATAGAGAGGCACTATATATAGAGGTAGCCGAAATCGGGGGAGTCATTTTTTGCCCAAAAGTTTTCTTGTTTCCTTAGAGTATTTCAACCACCACCTTTCTTCTATCAAGTTTCCACTTTCTCATATTTTCTCACTTGCCAAACAACACCATACTCCTCACCATTTTCGTATATCACCAAGAAATCGTCCTCCATGTTTCAAGTATAAGCATAGCATGTGGAGGTAAGGATCTTTTCACCCTTTTATGTTGTTCATGCATGACCCAAGTGGAGGAACTCGTTTTTTCATTTTCGGTTTTTAGGGTTTAAACACGACCACCCACTTTCACACTAGAAACTAGGATTTTCTCTTCAAGGAAGAAGGAACCTGAAGTTTTCTTAATATTTTGAACACGTTAACACAAGATTTAGAGTGATATATGATTTGGTTTTAACTTGGAAGGAAAACTAGGGTTTTAATCTTCAAAGGTTTCAGCCCTAGGGTTTTTCGCTTGAGAAAAAGATTTCAAAATTTTCACAACGCTCTTAAACTATGAACAACTCAAAATGGTATGGAAACGTGATATATGGTATGGTTTGGGAAAAATAAATTTCTTTCTCCCTTTTGGAAATCACACGGCTTGAATGATGGAAAGAAATCTTAGTTTTCTCTTGAATTGGAAGATGAATGACGAAGATGAGAAATTAGTAGTAGGTGTCGGCTTGAGGAAGTGAGAAGAAACTTACAATTCTTTTGGCTTCTAACTGACGGAAATCTTAAAGAAATAAAAGGTTTGGTCAAAACTCATTTTGATTATGTGAGGATTGGACGGTTTAGATCAAGCATAAGGAAATAGTTATTGCACCTACCTCAATCCAATGGTGTAAATTCAATGGGCCAAATTCATATATAATATATATATAATAATATAAATTAATTTAAAAATAAACTAAAATTGTAAAACTTTAAACTGAAATTAATAAATCACATCAATATTTTTTTTATCACTTAAAATCAGTTTAAAATTGAAAAACAAAATCTTAAATATTAAAAGATTTGAATTTATATACTAAAGTTGTAAATAAGATCACTAAAATATTATTTACCAAAAAAGAAAGAAAATCACTTAAATATTATTACCAAATTTTTATGGCCTAATAAATTCTCAATATATTCTTTTTGATAAGTACATAATACATTACTTAATTAGTAATGCTAATATACATTAGTATATAATGTATATTAATTATAATTTACACTTTATGGCCTAATACTAATAGTCTAATACTATATTACTATTAGTAATATACTTTAAGACTATATATATATTAGTATATAAATCATTATACTAAATAATTACATATGAAATAATGATATAGTAATATTAATACTATTAGTAATTTAGTATTAGTATACTAATACTAATATAAAATTACTATGACTATAGTTGTTGCCTAGATGACTAACACAAGAGGGGGGTGAATTGAGTTGTATTTAAGAAAATAACAATTATAAATCAAATATACAATATAAAATATAAACAAAATATAAAATAGCAATAAATATAAAGAGTAAGGGTAAGAGAAGCAAACTCAGTATGTTAACGAGGTTCGGCCCCACTGCCTACGTCCTCGCCTCAAGTTACCCCTTGAGGATCCCCGAATTCACTATTCAACCTCCTTCAGGTAGAGATAGAAACCTATTACACCTTTGAACAACACCGCTACAAAGGATCCGTGTAGAACACCCTCTACATTTGCAATCACCTCACACGTGGTGATTCAACTATTCCCTGTGTAGAACACTTTCTACACGCACAAGGGTTATACACACCCTTTTACTGATACAATAATTGATAGTGGGTAGAATATCAGAAAACACTCCTCAATGAGTGAATAAGATCCGGAATACGCCATCGAGGTACAACGCTTAGGATAAATCTGTTCATGATTTTACAGTTGTCGGTGAAGAACAAAGTAACGTGATTTACGGAAAAAGATAATTATGCATGTGATTTCGGGTGAGGGTAGAGACGAGAGAGATAGTGACTGCTGTCGGGAAAGAATCCAAAACTGATTGTCGTGCTGTCTAATATGTGCGAAAAAGAAAGAGAAGGGTGAGGAGATAAGACTAAATTTTAGCGGGCTGTTACAGCCAATTCTTCTAACATTCCTCTAGATCCATCCATGAGGTATTCTACACCTCAATCTCCTGTCATTTCTGTAGCTACCATTGGTGCCATGTTGCAGCAAGAAAATAATAGTATGGCTAATAAGTCAGACTCCGATGCTATCTACGACTTGGTGAGTCTCGGGACTCGCTACTTATCCTCTATTGTTGCTTTTTCCCAGCGGGTACAAGCCAAAAACCATGAGGTTGAAAAGCTTAAAGAATAAATTGTTGTACTTCAACGAATTGTTCAAGAGTCTCACACAAGGGAAGGAATCCTTCGGCAGAAGAATAAACAGTTGAAATCTCTATTGAAATCTTCATTCCGCTTGCCAGTTCCCATGGATAGGGATGACATGATATTGTATGAAGAGAATGAGCGTCTCAAACATGAGGCTAAGAACCTCAAGTTTATGTAAAAGTATTTAAAAAATCTCTCTATTTTTATGAACTCTGATATATCTTTTAAGAGATATTCATAATATGCATCATACCTATTTCTCTTCTAATCATACATAATCTATCTTCTGGTAAAGGTTTTGTGAATATATCTGCTAACTGATCGTGTGTGTTTGTGAACTCTAGTACTATATCGCCTTTCTGCACATGATCTCGAAGAAAATGATATCTTATTTCAATATGCTTAGTTCTAGAATGTTGTATTGGGTTCTTTGAAAGATTTATAGCACTTGTATTATCACATTTGATTGGAATGTGATTATACATGAGTTTAAAATCTTCAAGTTGTTGCTTCATGTAAAGAACTTGAGCACAACAACTACCCGCAGCAACATATTCTGCCTCAGCAGTAGATAGTGCAACAGAATTTTGTTTTTTACTAAACCAGGAAACTAATGCATGACCTAAGAAGTGACATGCTCCACTAGTGCTTTTTCGATCTATTTTACAACCAGCATAATCTGCATCTGTGTAACTGATTAGATCGAAAGATGTGTGTTTAGGGTACCATAACCCTAGGTTAATTGTACCACTAAGATATCTAAGAATGCGCTTAATTGCAATTAAATGAGATTCTTTTGGAGATGATTGAAAGCGTGCACATAAGCACACACTGAACATAATATCTGGTCTACTGGCTGTCAAATATAATAAGCTACCAATCATACCTCGATATACCTTCGAGTCAACTGGCTTACCGGATTCATCTTTATCAAGTTTAGTAGATGGGCTCATTGGTGTTCCAGTTTCCTTAGCACCTTCCATCCCAAACTTCTTCAGCAATTCCTTAATATATTTTGATTGATTGATGAATGTCCCACTTTTTACTTGCTTAATTTGCAATCCGAGAAAGAATGTAAGTTCTCCCATCATGCTCATTTCAAATTCATCCTGCATAATCTTAGTAAAAACTTGACACATGTTTTCATTAGTAGCACCGAATATTATATCATCAACATAAATCTGAACGAAAAGAATATCATCATTTTCGTATTTAATGAAAAGAGTTGTGTCGATTTTTCCTCTTGAAAAACCCTTTTTAATCAAGAAACCACTGAGTCTCTCGTACCATGCTCTAGGAGCTTGTTTGAGTCCATATTGTGCTTTTGTGAGTTTGAAAACATGATTTAGAAAAATATGATTTTCAAAACCTGGAGGTTGCTCAACATATACCTCTTCATTTATAAAAACCATTTAAGAAAGCACTTTTAACATCCATTTGAAAAAGTAACTGTAAATCCTTTATCACATAATTGACTTATGCTCAAAAGATTATGTTTTAGACCTTCAACAAGTAAAACATTTTCAATTATGAGAGAAGATTTATTACCAATTTTACCTATTCCAACGATCTTTCCTTTCGAGTTGTCTCCAAATGTCACGTGTCCTTCTTCTTTAGATTTTAGATCAAAGAATTTAGTCTTATCTCCCGTCATGTGTCTTGAACATCCACTATCTAAAAACCATTTGTTTTTGCTTGTGGAGGACTTCATGCATACCTATAAAAACAATTAAAATGATTTTTCTTGGTACCCAAGTTCTTTGGGTCCTTTATTTATTAGTATTAGAAGAAACAAGATTTTTAGGTACCCATATGGCCCTAATAGTCATTGTATGCTTTCTTCTAATAGGACAAGTATGATAATTATGACCATTTCTATTACAAAAATTGCAAATAGCATGTGGCATATATGAAGAACTTGAGTGATTATAATAGTATCCCTTTTTGACAAAATTATTACGAAAAGAATTTTGAATATTAGACTTTGATGTAGAAGGATTATCAAAGAAGTTTTTATAAGGTTTGAATTTTTGTTTTGGCATATATCCCAAGCCTGCTTTGTCAAAAACACATCTTTGACTACCAAGAAGTTTTTCAAAATTTCTTTTTCCATTCGTAAAGTTTTCAACAATATTTTCTAAATCAGTTTTCTTCTTCTTCAACTCAAGATTTTCATCTTTCAAAACAATATTTTCTTTTTTTAAAATATCAATTTCGTTTGTTAAAGAAGAATTTTTCTTTTTCAAAGCAGTATATTTGATACCCAATTTTTCAAATTCCTCATATACCTCTTCTAAAACATTTTGCAATTCTTCATATGAAGGATTTTCAATATTATCAAAATTTGTTACCTCAATGTCATCTTTAGCCATAAGACAGAGATTTGCTGATTCTTCATTGCTTGCTTCACTATCTAAGCTACTTGAATCATCATCCCATGTAACTTTCATTGCTTTCTTGCTCTTGTTTCGATCTTTCTTTAGCAAAGGACAATCTGGTTTGATATGACCAGGCTTATTGCATTTATAACAAATTAAAGTGTCATTTTTACCTGAATTTTTCTTGGAAAACTTTTTGAAGGATTTCCTCAGATGAGTTTTATTTTTCTTTAAGAATCTCTGAATTCTTCTTGTTATCATCGCAACTTCTTCATCTTTATCGTCATTTTCCTCATCTTCATCACTTTCACTTTCATGAGGAACAGCTTTAAGCGCCAAGCTCTTCTTTGGCTTTCCTTCTTCTTCTCCTCTTTTCAATGTGTACTCATGGGTGATAAGTGACCCGATGAGTTCATTCACTTCGAGCTTCTTGAGGTCTCTAGCTTCAAGAATCGCTGTCACTTTTGATTCCCAACGTTTTGGTAGAGAGTTGAGAATTTTTCTTACCATTTCCACTTTGGAATAAACTTTGCCAAGAGCTGTCAAGCTGTTTATGATGTTAGTAAAACGAGTGTGCATACTAGAAATAGATTCATCATCATTCATCTTAAACATTTCATATTCATGAGTAAGAATATAAATTTTTGATTCCTTAACTTGAGAAGTTCCTTCATAAGTAACTTCCAAGTTATCCCAAATTTCTTTTGCCGTAGCACAAGTCATTACTCTATTAAACTCATTACCATTGAGAGCATTATATAATAAATTCATAGCAGTTAAATTCAAAGTATAAAGTCTATCGTCTTCACGATTAAACTCTTCTTCTTCCTTTTTGACCTTTACTCCATCAACCACTTTTGTTGGAATATAAGGTCCATTTACAATGCATTTCCAGATTTCTCGACCTTGAGCCTGAAGGAATATTCTCATTCTAACTTTCCAGAATGAGTAATTGTCTCCACAAAAGAGTGGAGGCCGACTGCTAGATTGACCTTCACCAAATGAAGCTGCAATGTTAGCCATAAGATCTTAACTCAAAAGATAGTTAATCTTATAATAGAGCTTTAGCTCTGATACCAATTGTTGCCCAGATGACTAACACAAGAGGGGGGTGAATTGAGTTGTATTTAAGAAAATAACAATTATAAATCAAATATACAATATAAAATATAAACAAAATATAAAAGCAATAAATATAAAGAGTAAGGGTAAGAGAAGCAAACTCAGTATGTTAACGAGGTTCGGCCCCACTGCCTACGTCCTCGCCTCAAGCTACCCCTTGAGGATCCCCGAATTCACTATTCAACTCCTTCAGGTGGAGATAGAAACCTATTACACCTTTGAACAACACCGCTACAAAGGATCCGTGTAGAACACCCTCTACACTTGCAATCACCTTACACGTGGTGATTCAACATTCCCTGTGTAGAACACTTTCTACACGCACAAGGGTTTACACACCCTTTTACTGATACAAGAATTGATAGTGGGTAGGATATCAGAAAACACTCCTCAATGAGTGAAATAAGAACAATACAAGCACAAACTATATCTCTCAAAATGAACAAGGGTTAAGGCTCAATGCTTAGAGAAGAGAGAATGAAAGCTTTGAATGAATTGTATGCTCTTGGTGTTGTGAATGTGAAGCTCTCAAATGATCTATTTATAGGCATATGAGACTTCATATTCAAATTTAAAAAGATTCACATGTCAAAGACATCATCATTCATTTTCAAAAATTTCAAACCTAATCTTTTTACTTTTTGCATATGACAAAAGGAGCACACTTTGCTTTTCAAAAATTTCAAACCTAATTTTTTACTTTTTGCATATGACAAAAGGAGCACACTTTACTTTTCAAAATATTCAAACAAAGGCATCTTCCTTTTGCATAAGTCAAGAAAAGCATCAATCACTTTTGAAAATATTCAAATAAAACATGCACATGTGAAAGATGACAATCAATCATCTTTAATATTTTCAAAATTCAAACCTTTAATCATGGCATGCACATGTGAAAGATGACAATCAATTATCTTTCAAAATTTTCAAATTTAATTTTCAAAATATTCATGCACATGTGGAAAATGTATTTTAATGCTTTATGATAAAATATTAATTTTTGAGCCTTAATCCTAATTTCGAATTTTAAGAGATTTACAACATTTCTCTATGACTTTAATGTGAACTTGTTTCCTTCTTGCTCATGCTTGGTTCCTTGATGTGCTTGACTCCATTGTGTGGACAAATTGAGCTTGAGACTCCTTCATTCTTTGAATTCATTTGTTATCATCAAAATCCATGTGTAAATATATAATTACACAAAACTTGAAACCTTAGGTTCAACAACGAGCCCAAGCCGGGATGGGTTATTATCTCGGTGGAACTCCTCTGGTCACTCGGGAGTGGATAATACTGAGTGACATCCCCTGGGTTGTCGCTGGGCGACGACCGGATTGCACGATACGGTAAGGCTGTCGTGTCGATTCCGTGGTCCCTAGAGTGGCGGGGACTAGAGATGGTCCTGGCCAGGTACGCGCGGGGTGCGAGTCTGGGCATCGCTCGTGTAGGTGTCACACGCGTAGTCGTTACCTGCGGTGTGGCACAGAGCCAGAGTGTACGGATGATCCCTAGGGGAGATCATGGTGCATGCATAATTGGATTGATTGGTTTGATTTAGAGGCACGTGTAGGGATGGTGGTAGAGTCCCGCCTGTGATTCCCGCCTACAGTGCTCTGATGGTTTTTGGATATGGGCCATTTTCTGGGAAAATGGCGAGGATGTGTAGAGGACTTGTGATCCATTTTCTGGGAAAATGGTGGTTTGGGCCATTATCTGGGATAATGGCGAGGCTTGGTTTTAAACGGTATGTTTTGGGCCGTTATCGGGGATAATGGCGAGGTTTTGTTTAAAGGATATGTTTTTGGGCCAAATGGGTTTTTGGCGTGCGTGGAAAAATATGGTTTATGAGTTTTGTGCATTGTTATTTATTCATGCATATTGTTTGAGTTTAATATGTTTTTATCTAGTGGTGTTTGGATTTTACTTACCTGCGGCACCATTTTTGGTACCGTAGATTTTGGTGCAAAGTTCAAGGAGGAGGAGGAGGCTGAGCCTGAGGTTACGGCTCCACCGGAGAACTGAGTTGAAGTTAATGTTTTGGATTTGGCTTTGAAACAATATTTGTATTTGTATTATTTTATTATGTATTTTTTGAACCGCTTTGTATTTTATTTAAGAAAAATTCTGGTACTTAGTTTTATGTCTTTGCTATCCGCTGCGTATTTCTTCGTGCACATGTGTCGCTTGCACACACTTGGCACTCGTCGATAGGGTGGTGACCCGTGTTGTCACCATCCGGACGTCTCAATTTCCCCGTTCCGGGCGTGGGGATTTGGGAGCGTCACAGAGCTTAAGTATTAATACAGGCTTCCGGTTCTATCAAGTATTTGTCATCATCAAAAAGGGGGAGATTGTTGAACCCAAGGTTTCAAGTTTCATATAATTAAAAATCTACACATGGATTTTGATGATAACAAATGATTTCAAAGAATAAAGGAGTCTCAAGCTCAAGTTGTCCACACAATGGAATCAAGTACATCAAGGAACCAAGCATGAGCAAGAAGGGAACAAGTTCACATTAAAGTCATAGAGTAATGTTGTAAATCTCTTAAAAATTCGAAATTAGGATTAAGGCTCAAAATTAATATTTTATCATAAAGCATTAAAATACATTTTCCACATGTGCATGAATATTTTGAAAATTAAATTTGAAAATTTTGAAAGATGATTGATTGTCATACTTTCACATGTGCATGACATGATTAAAGGTTTGAACTTTGAAAATATTAAGATGATTGATTGTCATCTTTCACATGTGCATGTTTTATTTGAATATTTTCAAAAGTGATTGATGCTTTTCTTGACTTATGCAAAAGATAGATGTCTTTGTTTGAAAAATTTGAAAAGTAAAGTGTGCTCCTTTTGTCATATGCAAAAAGTAAAAGATTAGGTTTGAAATTTTTGAAAAGTAAAGTGTGCTCATTTTGTCACATGCAAAAAGTAAAAAGATTAGGTTTGAAATTTTTGAAAAGTGAATGATGATGTCTTTGACATGTGAATCTTTTTAAATTTGAATATGAAGTCTCATATGCCTATAAATAGATCATTTGAGAGCTTCACATTCACAACACCAAGAGCATACAATATTCATTCAAAGCTTTCATTCTCTCTTCTTTAAGCATTGAGCCTTAACCCTTGTTCATTTTGAGAGATATAGTTTGTGCTGTATTGTTCTTATTTCACTCATTGAG
>QGSO01000682.1:555053-609031 GCA_011037825.1 Carya cathayensis
TCTAGTGGAGTTTCAGTTTGTTTTATTTCTATTTAGTTCGGTCATTAAGTTTATTTCTCAGTTCGTTCCAGCTTGTTTTATTTATTCTTCTGCACTTATTTTCATTCAACTTGAAATGTTAGGATTTATCATTTTTATGCATCTTGCTAATTTAGTAATGATAGGCTAGATTTTTTAGCTTGGGATTCAATGAGTAACCTATGACTGTTTTGGAGTGGATTTTCTTCAATGTTATTTGATTTCAATGTTTAACTTGTTGGATAATATTTCAATTTACATATAGAAAGGATTGAAGTTCTTCGTTCTTGGTTTAGATTATTTGTAGACGTAAAGGCACAATTAATACTTGAACAAGTAACAAGACTTTGATGGTTTTCTTTCACTATTTTATAATTGTTATATAATCTGTCAAGTAATTTTATGAAGCCAAGAATTGTGGTTCATTGCTATATTATCCGACCATGACTTCTAGGAATAGGATCATGGTTGAGAGAATGTGAAAAGAGAAGTAAATCCATCTCCAAATCAGTTGGTGAAAATTGCATCCCAAGTGTTAGTTTTATTGTTTCTTACAAGTTTAATTCATTTGCTACACACTTTGTCTAAGCCTCTTAGTTTTGATAATTTTAGAAACATAGATCCACATCCATTTTCATCTTTCATAATCGATACATCTTTTATACAAAGAAAATCTCACAAACGCTTTGATAACTCTTTGTCCCTGTGGAATACGATCCTGGACTCATCCTTGTATTACTTTGACAGCTTCTACGCTTGGAAGACATAATTATAAGCTGATCAACCCCTCAAGGAGCTCTTCAATCTGCTGCAATGTGAGTGAGTGATGCAATAGAATTTGTGTTGTTGCGTGAATGATCGCTTGTGTGAATCCCCCTCTCTGGATCTGAGTCAAAAAAATCAAGGAAAAAAATTGTAAGTGTTGCTTGTAATTAAAACAGTGTTTTCTAAGCCAAAAGTCGACCATAAGATGTCAAAATTCATATATTACCCTAACGGCAGAATAAACCCTAGATCTGTAAAATACGATGTCCGCTCGAGCAGACATCGAGCGTTCAACTCTGCCTGAGTTCGCTCGAGCGAAATGTCGAGTGAACATCGAGCGTTCAACTCTGCCTGACTTCACTCGAGCAGCCAATGCCTCCGCTCTAGCGATCTCTTTTCCCGCAACCCGCTCGAGCTCACTGTCGAGCTGCAGTCAAGCGTTTGAATTTGCCTGAATTCGCTCGAGTGGCCAAAAGCCTTTGCTCGAGCGATGTGGACCAGATTCCACATTAAACAAAAGTTGATAAAATTAAGCAGAAATTCATACTTTTAATCAATTTAAATCACAACTTAGATTTATTCATTTTTCCATATAAAACCAATGATAAAGTAATGAAAGAATTAAGATATATTGGTTCCAAAAGCATTAAAATGTGTAATAACTCAGCTCAATCACACCCTCAACTAGCATTTTGATAATCCTTAAGCAAAATAGTGAAAATTAATTGAGACTAATATTGCATAAAGATCGAGATTCAAACAGAAACAATCAAACGCAATTCTAAATTCTCACAAAAGTGACGCGTTACTACTCAACCCCCAAGGGTTATACCCACCAAGACTATCTCAACAATCTTTCACATAGAATTAAGGCAAATGTCTCAGAACTCAAATGTGTGTGTGGAGCTAAACTGGTTGTGTGTTCCTCATTACTAGCCATGATTTGTCATAGGATTTTTCAACCTTAAGATTAATCATTGCTGATTCTAACTACCTCAAAGCCCAAGGGACTAGCAGTTTTCACCCCAGCTCTGTTTTTAAAGGTTAAACACTCAACCCCCAAAGTCTTGGGTAACTGTTTCTAACCCTTTTTTACTTGGGAAAGTTCACTAAGTCACCTTTATTCATTTTTTTTTCTTTTTTTCTTTCTTTTCTTTCTAATCTTTTCAAATCCCTTTTCTTTTTCTTTTTTCTTTTTTCTTTTTTTTTTTAATTTTCAGGCATGGCTCGGTAGTCCTGCAGTTTACTTCTCCAGTGTTAAATCAATGAATGGTAAATAAGGAACACTACAAGTGTAAGCATGTGCAAAATGTCATTCAAACTTTGTCTTTCATTCTACAAAAATCTTATCAAGTTTCATCTCAATAGATATAACATCCCGGTGTTTCAAGCCACACATCAACAAAATATGATGCATCAAAAATCATGCTCTATGTTTAAGCTTGAAAATAAATCTTCACAGATGATTCCGCTCAACTACTCCACCAAGATGCTCAAATTCCACCAAGATGCTCAATCATAAATGTATCAATGGACATCATGTCATTTTTTTTTTCTTTTTTTCTTTTTTATTTTTTTATATATATAAAACTATGCACACATGCTACCCCCCAACTAGTGAGAGACATAGTCCTCAATGAATCGAACGAAAGAAAACAAAGTGCACAGAACTAAGCAAGCAAAACAAACAATCAACATGAAATATAAAAAATCAAAGCAAAATAACAAATAAAAAAAGAATTCCAAGTAAAGAAAACTGTAAAGAAGGAAAAACAAATCAAAACACTTCCCTGGGGTCTTGCACAAGCAAGATCTCTTCATGTGGATCAAAGACCTTCAGAAATGACTTTAGACGTTGTCCGTTGACAGTGAAGCTATTACCATTCTTTGGATTGACAATGTCTACCGCGCCATGAGGATGAGCGGTCTTTACAATGTACGACCCACTCTATCGGGATTTCAACTTACCAGGAAAAATATACAAGCGAGAGTTGTAAAGGAGAACTTCCTGGCCAAGTGTAAAATGCTTTGGATGAATTTTCTGATCATGTAGAAATTTCATGCATTCCGACGAGGTTCATCCAATTCATTGATCTGCAATTTTCTCAACCCTAAAACTTCATCAAGTGACATGTTAACATGTTTTATGGCACAAAGAGCTCGATGCTGAATATCAACAGGTAAATGACAAGCTTTACCATAAACGAATCGATAAGGAGACATCCCTAGATTTGTTTTAAAAGCTGTCCTATAAGCCCACAAAGCATTAAGAAGCTTAATTGACCAATCTTTCCTATTAGGCTTGATAGTTTTCTCTAAAATGATTTTTATCTCTCTGTTTGCCAATTTAGCTTGCCCATTTATTTGAGGGCGATAAGGGGTAGAAACTCTGTGTATGATCCCATATTTCTTCATGAGTGTAGAAAATGGTTTGTTGCAAAAATGAGAATCCCCATCACTTATGATAACTTTAGGCATGCCAAAACGAGCAAACAAAGATTGCAAAAATTTTAGGACAACATGATGGTCATTTGTTTTGCAAGCGACGGCCTCCACCCATTTTGAAACATAATCCATAGCTAATAAAATATATGTGTTTCCAAAGAAAACTGGAAAAGGTCACATGAAGTCTATTCCCCAACAATAAAAAATTTCTAAGGTAATAATAGGGGAAAGAGGCATCATGTCTCTTTTGCTAATGGATCCTAATTTTTGATACAGTTCACAAGCCTTACAAAAATTATAAGCATCTTTAAACATATAAGGCCAGTAAAAACCGTTTTGCAAAATTTTAGCGACTGTTTTCTTTGCTGAAAAATGACCACCACATGCACCCATATGAAAAAATCTCAACACCGAAAAAAACTCATCATCAGGAATGCATCTTCAAATCAATTGGTCCAAACAATATTTGAAAAAATATGAATCATCAAAGTAAAAGTGTCGTACCTCAGAGAGAAATCGACGCTTATCTTGGGTGGACCATTCAGAAGGCATTCGCTCAGTCACCAGATAATTGACTATGTCAGTATACCATGGAGCTCTATTAACCACAAATAGCTGTTCATCCGAGAAACTATCATCAAGAGGAAGACTGACATTTGAAGAGGAGGATAATGACAATCTAGAGAGGTGGTCAGCTACCACATTTTCAACTCCTTTCTTGTCCTTAATGTTGATGTTGAACTCTTAAAATAATAGAATCCAGCGAATCAAGAGTGGTTTTGCATCTTTCTTAGCCAACAAATACTTAAGAGCAGAGTGGTCAGTGAAAATAGTAATAGGAGAACCAAGAATATAAGTTTGAAATTTATCAAGTGCAAAAACCACTGCAAGAAATTCTTTTTCAGTAGTGGTATAATTTTTCTGGGCATCATTCAAGGTTCTACTGGCATAATAAATTACAAATGGTCTATTATCCACCCACTGCCCCAAAACAGCTCCTAAGGCATAATCACTAGCATCTGTCATGATTTCAAAGGGAAGGTCTCACTGCGGGGGTTGCACAATAGGAGCAGTGGTAAGCGATTTTTAAGGATATCAAAAGATTTTTGGCACTCATTAGTCCAAACAAATTCAATATCATTTTGTAAAAGAGTGCACAAAGGTTTTGCAATAAAACTAAACCCTTGAATAAACCACCTATAAAAGCCAGCATGACCAAGAAAAGAACGAATATCTCTAACTGTCCTAGGGATAAGAAGTTTAGATATTAATTCAATTTTATCCTTGTCAACCTTTATACCCTCAGAAGAAACAATATGTCCCAAGACAATGCAAACAACTATCAAAGGATTTTCCAAAAACAGAGAAATCATCCATAAATATTTCACAAATATCATCGATCATGTCAGAAAAAATACTCATCATGCATCTCTGAAAAGTGGCTGGAGCATTACCCAAACCAAAAGGCATTCTAGTAAAAGCAAAAGTGCCAAAAGGACAGGTAAAAGTGGTTTTCTCCTGATCCTCAGGCGCTACAACAATTTGATAATAACCAGAATAGCCATCCAAGAAACAATAATATGCATTACCAGCTATTCTTTCTAAAATTTGATCCAAGAATGGTAAAGGAAAATGATCCTTCCTACCGGCTGAATTAAGTTTTCTATAATCAATGCACATTCTTCAGCCAGTAACCATTCTAGTTGGAATAAACTCATTTTTATCATTTTTTATAATAGTCAAACCAGATTTTTTTGGTGCCACTTGAGTTGGACTTACCCACTTACTGTCTGAGATAGGGTAAATGATACCCACTGCGAGCAGCTTAAGCACTTCCTCTTTCACAACTTCCTTCATGGTAGGATTGAGCCTACGTTGAGCATCACGAACCGGTCTAGCATCATCTTCAAGATGAATTCTGTGGGTACATACAGCGGCATCAATACCTTTGATGTCGGCTATTGTCCAACCAATTGCACCTCGATGCTTTTTTAAGACTTCAATCAACTGGGTTTCGTCCTTCTGATTTAACTTTGAGGAAATCACCACCGGAAAAGTGCCTTCTTCAGGACCAAGAAACACATACTTTAAATCTTGAGGAAGTGGTTTCAGTTCCAACTGAGGAACTTCTTCCTCTGAAGATTTAAGCATGTCTGGCGGTGGTAGAGCTTCAAACTGGGGTTTCCATCTTGCTCCTGCAAATTGTACTTCAAGTGGTAAAGAAGAATCTGCAAAACAATCAAAAAATTCAAAGTCATTTTCATTGATATGATTAATTTTTTCATCAAAAAATTCAGGTGTCTGAAAAATATAATCATTATCAGAGAAGGGAGAAGTTGACCAAATAAATGTTGTTGGTGTCAAACTCTCCACAGCATTCAAATCACTTGTGTCATCAAAATGTGCTGGCATCTTGCAAGCATTGAAAACGTTCAACTCAAGTGCCATGCTCCCAAAAGTAAGCTTCAAAACTCCACTTCTGCAATAAATCAAAGCATTCGATGTAGCTAGAAATGGTCTTCCAAGGATGACAGGAGCTTGGTAAATAGTGGAGACTGGCTGCTGCATATCAAGAACCACAAAATCCACTGGGTAGTAGAATTTGTCCACCTGGACCAACACGTCCTCTACGATACCCTTCGGCACCTTAACTGATCTGTCAGCCAACTGTAGCATGATGGAGGTCTTTTTCAGCTCACCCAATCCCAACTGCTCATACACTGAAAATGGTAGCAAGTTCACACTACTCCCCAAATCAAGTAAAGCTCTCCCAATGCGTGATTCACCGATCATAATAGAAATGTTGGGAGAACCGGGATCTCCAAACTTCTGAGGAGTCTCGCTCAATATCAATGCACTAACTTGCTCCGTTAGGAAAGCTTTCTTCTTTACATTTAACTTCCTCTTCACTGTGTACAAGTCCTTCAAAAATTTTGCATACGAAGGCACTTGTTATATGGCATCCAAGAGTGGAATATTGATCTTTACTTGCTTGAAAATTTCTTGAATCTCCGTGTGATACCTGTTCTTTTGGCCAGCTGCCAATCTCTGAGGATAGGGAACCACAAGTTGGTACCCCTTACTAGTTTCAGCATCTGCACTCACAGGCTTCTTCAGCTCTGGTCTCACTATCTCTGGTTCTTTCTCAACTTCATCAGTCTCTATTACATCTTCAGGTGTAGGAGCAACTACCTGTGTGTCCATAGGCATCTCTGGTTGGGGATCTTCCTTCCCACTTCTCAAAGTACGAACGGCTTTCGCTGTCTTAATAACATCTTCTGAGACGTTATGCACTTGCTGTTGTTGTTGCTTGTATACTTGAGGATTAGGCTGAGGCTGTGCTGGAAATTTCCCTTTCTCTAGGGTGCTCAAGGTCATGCTCATCTTATTAATAGTGCCACGCAAGTGTTCTGATTATTTGTGGTCGCTTGAATCTGCATGAATTGCTGAAGTGTATGGCCATCTGTGCCATATTGTCATCTAGAGACTTCTTTGCAGATGATGGAGGCTGAGAACTCTATTCAGCTACATGAAGCTGAAATCCAGGAGGAGCTACAAAAGGATAGCTTTGAGGACTCTGATATGGTAGATACTGGTGCTGAGGAGCACCCTTATGAAATGGCTGCTGCGCAGGTGGTGGAGACCGATCAGGCTGATCATTTCTCCATGAGAAATTTGGGTGATTCCTCCACCCCGGATTATATGTGTTGGAAAAAGGCTGATTCTGTGCTCTATTAACCCAGTTAGCTGATTGCATCTGCTCAAACCCACTTTCTTAAAATACTGGCATAATCGGGCAGTCTCGGGTCTTATGGTTTGAATCAGCACATATAGAACATGCCTCTACTACTTTCACAACCTTCACTTTTTCCATTTCCATGATCTCTAGTGTTCTAGTCAATGCAGCTATTCGAGCTTGGACATCAGTGTCTTCCATAAACTCATATCTACCCCCTCCAGAAATAGCCCTTAGTGGCTGTGCTGCTAACGGCACTTGATCAGTACGAGTGTTCCACTATTGTGCGCTCTCAACAAGATAGTCAAAAAATGATAGAGCTACATCAGGTTCCTTGCTAAAGAATTCTCCATTGCACATTGTCTGAACAAACTACTTGCATTCTGGAGTGAGACCAGTGTAAAAATAGCTCACTAGCCTCCAAGATTCAAAACCATGATGTGGACAGATGTTCACCAAATCTTTAAATTTTTCCCAATTGGCTTGAAAGGTCTCATCAGGTCTCTGATTGAACTGGCTGATTTGCTCTTGCAAAAACTGAGTTCTCTGAAAAGGAAATTTTCTTTTGTAAGAATTCACGCTGTATATCAGACCAACTAGAAATAGAATTAGGTCTCAAAGAATTAAACCAAATATTCGCTTTATCCTTTAAAGAGAAAGGAAATAAATGAAGTCTAATAAATTCATCAGTAACAGTCCTAGTAATAAGAGTAGTGCAAGTTAACTCAAAATCTGTCAAGTGCTGGTAAGGATTCTCAGAATCCATCTCGTGGAACTGAGGTATCACTGACATCATGCCATGCTTAATAGAGAAATTAGGTGCATTTTCGGGTAAAACAATGCATGAAGGTGTAGTGGTGCGAGTGGGTTACAAATAATCCTTAAGAGTGAGTGGTGCAGGTGCAGCCATGTTTTCTGGTTCAATTTCAATTTCCTCACCTGACTCACTCATAGAAAAGACAGAAGAGCTATCTATCTCCAAGTAGTGTATACTACTCTCAACACTCGATGTGACTCTAAGCAACCTATTTGAACTGTCTCTCACCCATGACATGCAACATCAGTTTAAAAAGCATAAAAAAAAATGAGTTTAAATTTAAGTTAAATTACTTTCCCCGACAACGGTGCCAAAAACTTGACTCACTCAAAAATGAGTAGCACTAAGGCTATCCCAAGTGCATGAGGATGTCGTATAATAATTAGGAATAAATTCCTAGATTGTCTTCTCAGGGAAAGCTACTTAAACTCAAACTCGTTGAAAATGGTGAAAATCTTCATAAAGAGAAAATGAGATGATGGTATGTGCAATGGATGGAAGAGTGCAAAAGGAATGAAAAAGGGTACTAGTCATAGACTAGATTCATATCTTAAATTTTTGAGTGTCGAATTGAAATGTAAAAGACTAAGAGATTAAACTAAGAAATTAATAAAACTAAGATAAGAATTAAACTAGACTAGAAAGTAATTGACAAAACATGCACTGAAAATTGAAAAGCCCCAAAATCAATGTTCTAGGGTTCATCATTGTATTCAAACCACAACTTCTCAAAATTAATCCATAGCAATTGTAGTCACTATTAAAATGAAAGTTTAACGAAACGAGAAAAATAAATAACATGAACTAAATGAATAACAAATAAATTGCTCAAACGTCTAAACCAAAAATCTCAAAAATATTCCACAAACTTAAAACTGAAATTAAATAACAAGTAGGGAAATGAAAAGATCAAGCCAATTGAATGGAGATGAAAATTCGAAGCGGTGGAGGAGGCTGAGCTGTAGTAGCAATTGGACCCCTCAAGAAGCTCTTCAATCTGCTGCAGTGTGAGTGAGTCATCCAGTAGAATTTGTGTTGCTGCGTGAATGATCGCTTGTGTGAATCCCCCTCTCCGGATCTGAGTCAAAAAAATCAAGAAAAAAAATTCTAAGTGTTACTTGTAATCAAAACAGTGTTTTCCAGGCCAAAAGTAGGCCATAAGATGTCAAAAATCATATATATATCCTAACGGCGGAATAAACCCTAGATCTGTAAAATATGATGTTCACTCGAGTGGAGTGTCGAGCGGACATCGAGCATTCAACTCTGCCTGAGTTCGCTCGAGCGGAATGTCGAGCGAACATCGAGTGTTCAACTCTGTCTGACTTCGCTCGAGTGGCCAATGCCTCCGCTCTAGCGATCTCTTTTCCCGCAACCCGCTTGAGCTCACTGTCGAGCGGCAGTCAAGTGTTTGAATCTGCTTGAATTCGCTCGAGCGGCCAAAAGCCTCTGCTTGAGCGATGTGGACCAAACTCCACATTAAACAAAAGTTGATAAAATTAAGCAGAAATTCATACTTTTAATCAATTTAAATCACAACTTAGATTTATTCATTTTTCTATATAAAACCAATGATAAAGTAATGAAAGAATTAAAATATATTGGTTCCAAAAGCATTAAAATATGCAATAACTCAGCTCAATCACTAGTCACAAGAAACTCCTAGCTTTGTGTACCGTTGTGGGACACTACCAATCCACGACTGCCTCAATCTTACTAGGACCCACTAGGACTCCTCCCTCAGATATCATGTGATTGAGGAACTTAAAACCACCTCTAACCAGAACTCACACTTGTTGAATTTGGCAATCTACTAATGCTCCTTCAGTTTTCCAATACCAACCTCAGGTGGCTCTTATGTGATGCCCCAAGCCCCCGTTTGGGATTGAACGGTGACTGAAGCATCGGGACATATAACAAAAGGCTACATATCCCTTGTACATAATAGTAAAGATACAATTCACTTATTGATCTAACAGTATGCATTATATCGTAATAGAAATTCTACTTAGGTCAATTAAACAAGATAGATATCATGGTACCCAAAACAGAAATTTTTCATAATAGCCATCAAAAGATTGTTTCAAAAGAAACTCCTAAAACATGAGACCATCACATTAAGTGTCATCAAAACAAATCATCCATAAAAAGGGGTCCCCATAACAAAAGTCCTTTAGTAAGGCCGATCCTACTTGGCCTTGTCCTGATTCAATAACCTCCTCAACTGTTTGAAAAGCTGCAACACTTCAATAATGAATCGGTCTACGGCTTCCAACATTTCCAAAATAGATGGCTCAAGAGAGACCTTGAGTCTCTTTGGAGTCTCATCTGCAGAACTGGTCTCTTGCATTTTCCCATGACTAACCTCTTAGGATCTTGTCACAACTTCTATCATTCAAGGTGGGGAAATGGTAATAGAACTACCACAATGAGATTTCAAGAAATCTTAATAAGTTAACAAATAACAGGTAACATATATCATAAGTATATGAAAGCAAACTCAAAATGAATGCATGGACATGAAACATTACTTATGCATGAGACATTTTGAGAATACTACGTGCATCAACACTTTCATAACCTTTTTCTTTTCTTAAAATATCTTTTCATCGTTTCATTCTTGTTAATTAAAATATACATGTAAGTTCGAGTTCTTATTCATATAACATAGCATAGCATGACTTGGAGCTCAAGGAATTAATCGTTGACTTTAAGATATAAATAGATACCTCATGGCTCCCCTATGTAGGGTGTGATCCCCGCTAGTTAAATTTTTTAAAAAATAATATTAATTTTTCTATTTAATATTCATTAACCATATAGGGACTTTTCAAAAAATTTCATTTTCTCTATTTTTTATTTTTAATTTTATTAGTATAATTGATAACCTTTTTTGGATGGATATGGATAATTTTTATTTTTATTTTTTCCCTTTTTCTATATTTTTCTTTTATTTTGAGTTTGGATTTTATTGGCATATTGCATCTTTTTCAAGTTTTTTTCTTCTATTTTTTGTATATAAATAATTTTATGCTGAAAATGTGATAAAATGTAAGGACTTGGGCTGAAATCTAACTAGAAATGTCAGTTGGACTGAAAAATATAAAATTGGCCCATTTGGTGTTGGGTTGGACCAAACGGACCAACTGATACTTAACAATTCGGTTTGGTCTAGGGTAGGAAAATGGTGAAGTGGTTTGGTCCGATCCCACAAACTCTCTATGGACCAACGGAACGAATTCACCCCTAGACAGTAGACTCAGTTGAAATCTTAGTTAGACCAACATTAACTAATCATTACATCAACAGTTCTACAAAAAAATGTTGTTTACACATAAGCGCTCGAGCTTGCAAATATATATTGATTATTGACGCTTCATGATCTTTTTTGTAGGTAATTTTGTGTAAAGTTGGTGTTATGTCAGCTTGCAAACTTATTCAAATGCTCACGCCGTTTGAATAATGAGTTAAGATGAGATGAGTTGAGATAAAAATTAAAAGTGGAATAAAATATTATTTTTTAATATTATTTTTTTTTTAAATTTGAAAAAGTTGAATTGTTTGTTATATTTTGTGTAGGAATTTGAGAAAGTTATAATGATTAGATAATATGAAATGAGATGAAACACTTTTCACTATCCAAACGTAGCCGTCCTAGTAGTATAAAAAACAATAGCACTCACATATGCAAATAGCTCAACAAGATATCAAAAATTGATTTTGAATGATGAGAAGGCAAATTATTATGTGTTCATTTATATAACTTCTAACTATAATAAACTTATTATAGTTAGAAGTTATATAACTATAACTTAAATGCAAACACTTTAATTTTAAGTATTTAACTTTTTCAGTTAATTATTACTTAATTATTACAATTTTCTTAAACTTCTAAACAAAACACAAAAAATAATAGTACTTTTTCAAATTTTGAAACAAAAATAATATTAAAAATTATATTCAAATAATTTTTTAATTTTATAATAGTTTTATAATAATATTACTTTTTCAAATTTTGAAACAAAAATAATATTAAAAATTATATTCAAATAATTTTTTTACTTTATAATAGTTTTATTTAATTTTTTATCTCTCGTTTCTCATAACTCAATAAAATATCTTAACTCAAACTATTTTATTATTATTTACAAAATTCTCATGTCTTCTCATTCTCCAACCATCTCCCAAGTTCCTTGAGATTAAAAACTTGTGTCTTCCATAGAAGACAATTATCACGGATGAACTTGATACGAGTGTAAACAGGGGAAGAAATATTGGAATCAAACTGTTGAGAGGCTTGGTCCTCCATGGAAAAAGGTGACGTGATTCAGACGGCTCCGATTCCATGATGAATAATGAAAATTGATTGAACGAATACAACATACACTCTATAGGGCAACGTTGTTGATTTACAGACATCAAATACAGAGTTCAGTTTAACTAGGGATCCGTAAGTAGATGCAGACTAGAAGAAGTAAAACAGAGTAGTCACACACAGTTTAAGAACTACTCAATATCTTCAGCAATGAGGACTCCTTTGTTTCTCTTGATCACTTTGAGAAGCATTTCCGAGTCTGTCTTCAGTATGATCCTTAACAATCCCCAATGGATTAAAAAGTATTAGATCTTATCCTTTTCTTTTTGGTAGCTTAAATCCGCTGAGTCTAACGATATGGGACCAATTTGTCGGGAACGAGTCAAAGACAATCTCCAACATCATAAGCACATTTCCTATAATCATTGCAACGAAGCTGAGAGTTATCTTCCATAATAGGAAGATGTATCAAATATCTAGTGAGCTAGACGCACTAAAAAATTGATCCATTTTGCCTCCTACTAGAGTGAGAGAGCTGGAAAGAGGATTTGAGATTCGATACCTTTCTCAAGACCCTCCTACCAAACAGACCTCAAATGCCGATCAAATGCCATATGGAGTTTGGAAAGCAAGTATTACAGACTACTCAAGATTACAATCTCTTGTAATCATCACAAAAACAAAAACCTTTCCCCTCTCAAACGATATGGAATCACATATTTACCATCTTTCTATACTCAAATCAACATATTACACAAGATATGTCAATTGGCATGTAAGATCGTCTAAATAGGTCAAGGTTTCACCTCCAGCAATTTCCAATCTGTTATCCTCTTTAAATACAATAGCTTTATAAAGATTACGTGAACCTCACAAAGGTAGGGTGCTTCAAAGCCAAGGATGCTGTTGAAAGGTATGAAAGAAAGATATATGCATCAATACTTTACATGTGCCTTGGGTACTTGCATTGAAAGTTGATGCATATTCATTCTACCAGGGAAATCCAGAGGGCGACACCCATGCCTAGTATTAGTGAGGTTATATGGATTGCTGTACATTTCAATGAGGACTTGGCGTTGTTATTCATTTCTGCAAGCACTCCAGCAACTGCAATGTATATAAATCCACCAGCAGTAAATCCCTGCAACAGTAACAGTTCCTTGAGATCGTGACTGAAAAAAGAAACCTTCAACCAACACATTTCTTCCTAGTGCTTCTCACCTCGATGAAAGATGACTGCCCTGGATCTTGCCCCAAGAGCAAAGCCTGCCGCAGCAACAGCAGTAAATAGATTTGTAGCAAAAAGTCTTAGATACTAATAGCATAGGTTTTCCCATCCATGGGAAGATAAACTCACCATTGCAGTTCCTGCTAGAGCCACCAGTGCAGATAGGAAGTTGAAAAAGAGGGCTCTGGAGACACTGAAACCAGACCTCACAAGAATGCCAAAATCGCCAATCTGCACAGTACAGAAGCAGCCAATGAACTAAGCTGTCAACTCCCAAGAACAAAAGAAAAAGAATAATCATAACAACAAAAATAATGAATAGTCCTCAACAAGTGATGAAGGCAGTCTTGACAATATACCACACAGTCATAGTAAACTCTTTTAAATAGTCGATAAAGAGCGAATATACAGGGAACTTAAAAATATTATTCTAGAGCATACGAGGACAATTTTCTGAAACCACATCACAATGTAGGAATGCATGCATTTTTTGAATGTTGTCACATGAATTCGTTAGCATGAGAGAGGGAGGGGGGAGAGGGAAGAATTGTAGCACTTGGATGGGAAATAAGGTAAGCACGGAATGCATTCTTCCCATTTGGCCAACTCCACTGCATGGGAAATATGACAATATGACACCTGCCAACCATAGAAAAGATGCAGACAAACAAAGCTTTGAATTCACCTATGATGGAAAATGAATCTTTACAGTGAAATACAGAAGTTCAACTGCAAATAATCATGACATTTAGGGTGGGAGATGATAACCCACAGAAGAATCAGAATTCCCAACAAACGCTAATCTACTGTTCATTGCTATTAAATACAAAAACCAATTGAAAAGAATCTATGGGACATATTAATAATCCTTGTACAACTTATTTCCTCTATCTGTAAGTTTTCATTGGCAGACGACATTCATTTGCTCATGCCCAAGCCTGGGTAGGACACATCCTAGGCTTTGCAGCTGCCCATAATTATTCCTCCACTTCTGCATGTATCCATTTACTTCATTGGTATTCAGGGCTGGGTGTGCAGTTACATTTGGTCCTATCAATCTCCCAGAAAGGGCATGGTTTTACTGAGCACTTCACATCCAACAGCACTTTTAAGATATTACTAGGGGCAGATTAAGGAACTACAAGCATCAACTCAGCAATGGACTAATAATTTGGCAAACCAATCAGTTTCCACAGTTCCCAAACAAAGGCTCCAAGTTTCAACAATCATCAAGATGTTAGAAAATTCAAGGTCTTGTCTTTACAACAATCCCAGAGTTAAGCATTTACGAGCCCAAGAGTCATTCAAATAGAACCAGTGGGGCAAAAAGTTTGAGTCCCATCCATTTTCCAATCATCCCTCCCCTCCCCAACTTCTTTCTAGCAGGCATGCTATCCAAGACTAGGGATAGATTTTTTTTTTCCTAAGACTGAGAACCTCACCAAGGTGGAGCCCTTTTTGGACCCACCACTAGGGTGTACACCTGGATACACAACCTAATACACCAGAACCGATTCCCAGGTATTTTAGGGAAACTCCACTTATTAGACCCAAGATGTTCTTACAACTATGAATTATTCTTGCATCTTCCTTTTTCTATTTTTTTGACATAAGAACTTGGATTGAGTATCCCACATTCCTCTTGAATGGAGAAGTTTTTGGCCTTTATATGATGATTTCAATGAACTTTAATTGTGACTCTGACTAGTCCTTTTGAAGCATAATTCTAAATGTGAGTTGGGCTCTTCTAGGGTCATTACACTAAGGACATTAGAATCTCTCCTTCCTCAATTGGCCTAGCAATAAGCTCCATGATCAGGCAAAAACTATATATATATATATATATACACACCTCATGAGGCTAAAGCCTGTTGGAATGAGCTGTAGACACAAACATCTTGGGTTCAATTCTCCAGTAGGAGTTCCTTTGGATTACTTGAAAGGCTGAAACACTGTTTTGGCCGGTAAGGACTTGTATCTCGGCGTACTCCTTATGGATGGGTTTAGGGGCGTACCCCTTAGGAATGGGTTTGAAGGGCCCCTACCATGGTCAAGTTCCACATCATTTAAAAAAAACAAAGGGGACAAAATTATATTATGTAAAGGCACATATTTGAAATGAATGCCACAATAGGCACATCTAAGCCTTTGCCTATGTCCATGGCTTGCCATGTACAGAGTTGGGCTTCTATGGCTTTGGATCACAACTCTCCTTGATGAGTACAAAAGAACCAAAAAAATCTCCTGAATAATGCACAGGAAGAGTTAAGTTTCTATAGCTTGAGCACCTCCTAATGATACCTATCCTTAACAAGCCACAGAAAAACCCTCTTGGAGGGTGAGCACAGTTAAAATCCCCAAGACATGTAGTCATGGCCATACGGAAGCCTAGTCAACTCTCCTGGGGAGATGAATGCAAAGATGAAATAGAGCTTGGGAACTCCTCAAGCATGACTTGAACCAATCCCGTGCATATAGTACCCACATAGCCCTCTTGTTTGTTTCCCTTGTAAACTCAAATTTCACTCTCCCAAATATAGAACCTAAGCCCAAATCATGAATTTATGCTTGCTTGCTAAAGAAAACAACACCACCCAACACCAAACACTTGTCCCCTTCGTCTTTTTTATAGGTAAGAAAGAACGGTTTTTATCAATTAAGCAAGAACTGAACTTTTATTGATAACAATAGTCATATCCCATGTACAACACTTGTCCTCTTCATTTGAAGCAAATCATGCAGCCAACAATGCTTCCTACATTTTTCCTATAGTCTGAATGGCCAGCAAGGCCATCACAATTCCTCATGCATCCTCTTACCCACTTTGGGTCTTCTCTGCATGCTTAGGCCAGAAATTAACATTGTGTAAGATAAAGCATAGATTTCTATAAATAGAATCTCTACTTCATTACATTAACACCGACCCATGTACTGGGGCTATGCCTATTGCTACTATCAATAAAATTTACAAAGACCTATAAACAAAAAAGGAAAAAAAAAAAAAAAAACACCTAACAGTTTAAAAGCCAAACTGGCAGTATCACTAGAAAAACTCCTACAATTTGTACCCTAAAAATGACACCAATTTGGATCTCTGTATCCTTATCTGTCCACTCAGGCATATCTTATAGTGATGGGACAAAACACAAAAATAGCCATATTTTAAGAAAAGGTCACCATTATCTGTGTCTTTTCCATCTTGCATTTCCTCCCACCGGAGATTAACTTCTCAGATGTACCCACAGATATGCATGGTCATCACTCGTCTCCATCTTGTGTAAATGAAAATCATGGGGGAAACAGAAGCATAACCAGCTAAAAGCTTCCAGGGATCATCTCTCTCATCTACTCCATCCTGCAATTACTAGATCCAGGACAATTCTTACAAGCTATGTGTCTCTTTCTCTCGTGGCATCATCTTTTTTGCCTTCCTCATATGATAAACTGATGCCATAGTAGCTATCGTGCCCTGTTGCTCTCTTGTGTAGTGATTGGCAACCAAGTGTGAGCTGGGATCAAAAGAAACCTCTTCACTAGCTCAAGGCCTCGCTCTGCAGACCTAACAAGCAAGCATTGAGAATCACTTCTTTCGTAGCCAAAATGTGCCGGCCCTATCTTTTAGACACACTGACACTGATCAACCCTATAAAAATGGCTTCCAACAACCTAAACATTATATATAACTTTGATGTCAATACATTATGGGTTCAAAATATAAAGACATCGGTCCGGAACACTTATACTTGTAAAATATATATAAAAAAAAAGTAAGACTTCATCAAACATAAAAAATATAGATAAATATATTAAAAAAAAAAAATACAAAAGATCTGAACCTCTTGAGGAAGCTCATGTGCAAGCAAAAACAGAGTTCTAGACCACCCGCCAACGGATCCATAAAGAAGGAAAGCACTTCCCAGAGCCATTCCATCAGTAAAATTGTGCTGCAGCATTAATGTGTGAAATTGTATCATTTGAATCGGTTTTCTTTCATATAATTAAGAATAGATTTAAAAACAAAATAGAAAATAATAATAATAAGGCACACATACAACACCATCAGAAAAGAGATTGAGATAACCAAACACAAGATTTGTTGATGATCGAGCCGGATCTGTTTCTTTGAAGTAAGAATTATCGGTGAAGCTATTTGTAGTATCTACAATGGCTTTATCTTCTCTACCACCACCACCAGTGCTTCTCTGCAGAATGAAAGAATGACAGACAACGTTCAATATTCATTCCTATAACACTATCGAAATTAGACCTTGAAGTAGAATAGCCAACTCCATCTCCTGGATTCTGTGCAATGCAATAAAAAGAAAGTGCAGGACCTTATAATGTTTTCACTTTGAAAATTTTACAACGCAAATGTTGGTTTTAAATTGCACACTAATTATTACTATAAAGTAAGAATCTTCTATGCATAACAGAGATGCACAGATATCCTGTATGACAGTAAGGCAGGCATATACCATTGGGTAGCCCCAGGCATAAACCAGTAGGCAGCCCCTAAGCATCAACCATCATGCCTAATTCTGGCTTTACCATGTGCCACCCACTAGAATGGTCATAAATCAGAGTGGATCTCGAGAGACCAAATATACACATAAAATAAAAAATCCTCACCTTTCTAAGAAATTCATGCTGGGTCACATCATCTCCATTTGAAGAATCATTTGACACTTCACGTAAAACTTTTCCTTCAGTTGACTTTTCCATCGTCTCTCCTTTTCCACTCAAAGATTGTGACTGCACAATTTCATGAGCATCATTATCACCCTTCAATTTCTTACTGCTCTTATCATGATGGTGGTGATGGCCATGACTCCATCCATGAGCTCCTCCAGAGTTATCTTCCACATACCTCACTGCCTTCTCTACAAGAAGAAAAACTACAATGCCAGCTGCGACAATCAGAACATCACAGTAAGAATTCAAGGTATTTTCACCCAAATCTGCATTGCATCTAATAATAAAAAGATGTAGAAATAAAACCAACAAGAACAAAGCACAAGGGAATTGAAAGAAGAGATTAACCATGTTAAAAATTATATACTTCGCTTTTATAGGTACACCACCACAGACTCAACCAGGATGGAAAGACACTGATAATGATATCACATCATCTAATAAGACATTATATAGAACTTTTCATTTTCTTTCCTTTTTCTTTTGAGAGTAGAAATTACAATAGATAATAAAAACTTAAGAAACTTAAAACTTAAAGACCCTCAACCCATTAAGTATATACTCAATTCTAGCTTAATGAAGGTTATAGGTAATCCCACCAATCTAGCCCGGTCATACAACAAATGTTTTCAATTGGACTTGCATTAAATCAATCCTTCAAAAACTACCCTTCATCATCAAAATGAGATGCAATTGCCAATTTCAGGTGCTTAAAATCAAACATTTTCTTCCCTTTTTATGTTATTGGTATTTTTATTACTTCTACTACTAATAGGACTATTTCTATTGCTATAACTATTCTTATTATCATTATTTTGTTCCATTAGTAGGTAAAATCCATCAAAGAATGCCAGACAATATGCAAGACAAGTAATTTAATGTCAAGCATCACATCCAGGTTGACGACTATTACATAAGAATATCACCAATACCTTTTTCTGATAAGTAAAACATATCTCCAATACTAAACTAACTAGAAAAAGTTGTAGACAAGCCTTCCCTAGGTTGGAAATGTGAACCTTATTATTTTGACAAAGATTTGTTTTTCCAGGTCATGTTCAGCATGCCAGAAGCACACATTTCCCTTTGCCAACGGCAGTAGCAATGAAACTATGGAAAGTATACAGAAAAAGTGTCTGACTATCCTTTTATAATAATTTGGCTCATTAATTAGTAGAGATATA
Source organism: Carya cathayensis (assembly GCA_011037825.1). Taxonomy (NCBI): domain Eukaryota; kingdom Viridiplantae; phylum Streptophyta; class Magnoliopsida; order Fagales; family Juglandaceae; genus Carya; species Carya cathayensis. The sequence goes on from QGSO01000682.1 coordinate 574,254, forward strand.
TAAGTTCCTTATCCATTTAGATCCATGTACACGCATGCATACATATATAAGCAAGTCGAAACAAGCAGTCATATGGTTGACATGGTTAATAAGATATGCATCAACTATATGACTACTAACCCAGAATGGACATTCCGACACAGAGGTCCTTCAAAGAATGTGAATGTGAGAGATCACTAGAATGAGCATCATAGGCATTGTCTGCATGGTGATCATGCGAGTGGGAATGTTCTCCACCTGCAAAATATAATTATATGAAACTATGTCCCAGTTAATGACAGAGTTTATCTACAAAAACTTTTCTTCTTTAATATTTGGTAATAACCACCCAAAACCATACAAGGGAAGCAATTATACAAAGTTCAATTAGCTTTTTATAAAGTTGTGAACTTCTCGTCACAACATTCCGGCATCAACAAAACAGAATAGAAAAGCTGCCAAAACTTCCTGTGCCAAAAGAAAGATAGAGAGACAGATATAGAGGAAGAAGTTAAAATGAATCTGGACATATACAAAGTGAAAAAATATAGGCAATACAGTTAAAATAAACCTAAAACTGATAAGACAGATTGAAGTAAACCCTAGTAAAATCCTTCAATGCCCCAGATAACTCAACCGAGATTACAATCTACCATGATACCATTGCAAGCATCTTTTTAACTTTTACACAACGGATTGACATTAATTAAATTTGTAAACAAGTGGAGGCCCCATTATAGGAGACAAATAGTATAATAAAATCATACCAAAAGCATGTGGTAATTGATGAAGAAAAGCATCTCCTAACATAGCTCCTGCCTGTTCATGGAAAAATATCAAATTAAACAGATTATAAAAAAAGAAAAAAAAACACAGCAATATATTATCAATGATAAAATAATTTTTTGATAATATTTTTATTTTTATTTTTTATTTTTTATTTTTTTTTTTATTTTTTTTATGTAGGGAAGCCTCTCCAAGGCAGGGCCCTTCGGACCCTGATCCCGTGCACCGCACTCTCAAAAGTTTCCCTACACAGAACTAGTTAGATCGATGGCTTTTTACCAGGGGTTTGTTTGCACCCATGAGGTGTTGAACTTTGGACCTTGAGGGGAGTGATACCCCAAGACCAAGGCCTTCACCACTTGGGCCACCCCTTGGGTTTAATTAAAATGACAAAAATAATGATAATGACAAAGAATAAGAACTATAGCAATAACAAAGACAGCAACAATACTACCAACCACAGCAATTACAATAACAATGGTGCATAGTGCTCTAAATGAGCCAAGCTGCCCATGAGCAGCCTGACTCAACTTCGACTCAAGTGGTCTTGTATGCTAGACAAGCCACGCTGAAGCCTAGATAAAGGGTCGTTTGGTAAACAAGCATCAACTATCTGAATATACACTTTTATTTCTTTTAAGGGGTCCCATACATATGTCCTGGCATTAACCATCCAGGGAGGTTTCACATATTTGTGCTGACAGGTACCCCCTCCCCCATCAAAGAATTCCACTCCCTCCCTCCCCACTCACCCATGTGCATCTTGACTAAAACTTCAACTCAACTCGTCTTGTATGCTAAGCAAGCTAAGTTGAAGCCTAGATTAAGGACCGTTTAGTAAACTAGTACTATACTCAAAGGCTCATGAGCCTATCCGAATATACAGTTTTGTTTCTTCTAAGGGTTTATATATGAATGTCCTAATATCAGCCATCTAGGGTTTCATATATTTGTGCTGACAGAACCACCCCTCAACCCCCCCCCTCCCCCAACTTTTTCTCCCCTCAAAAGAGTTCCATTTTTATTCCAACTCCCAAAGTCTCTCTCTCTCTCTCCCTCTCTCAAGTGAAGTTTTGCTACTCCCAGCCAGGTTAATGATGGAGATTGTGTTCTTAAATGAAGCCTACGAAATCGCAGTTGTCTGCATCTCTAGTATGAGGAAATAGAAAAAGAAAACAAAATAAAAAAAGAATTCCCCACATATATGGACTTCGTGGATGACCAAGGGTTGAAAGGGCAGACTTCTTCCCTTTGGTTCTTCTGGCTTTTCATGTTTCCCTTTTGAGAAAATCAGGTTTTCATCTTAAAGTCCAGTCGATTTCAGAGATACAGTTTGTTGCAAAATATTTTTTTGATAAGTAACATAAATATTGATAATAAAAAAGGATGTTACACAAGTACATAGGAAGTATACACGAGATGCGCCTAATAAAAAAAAACAGTAAGTTGGAAGTTTTTAAAAAAGGAAGCCTTAACATCCGCCACCGCCTTCTCACAATATTCAAAACTCTGATAATTTCTCCATCTAGAGACACCAAATTAACTACGATAGGATAATTTTCCACAGTTTCTCTTTGAACCATTGTTGTGTGCAACAGCCAATGCACCAAGGCCAAAGCGCTTTACTTACCAAAAAGCAAAGAGATTTTTTTGTGCTTTTTGTGTGAGATTAAAACACACAAAAGTGCTATTTCATAATTGTTTTTTTTTTAAATTAGCATCTCAGTTCATGTAACCCCCAACATGCTCTAGGTGTTTCTTGGTTGCATATCAGCTCACGCATGAACCTAAATTATTGACTTGTACTAGGTGAGGAGTAGGATAGATTTTATTAGAGCCGAGCTCAGGTTAGATATATTATTAGACTTGAATATTTTCATTGAGGTAAATAAAAAACATTAAGGATGGTTTGGAGTAGTGCTCGGGTTTTGAATCGGGAGGTTTAAACTTCATGGAGAAGAGAATTAGACCAAGAGAGTATCATAAGACCCAAGAATTTGGCTTAAACCATGGTCCATCAACCCAAGAAAAAGCCCAGACCCATTTTGGGAAACACTTGACCTAACCTGATACGCTATAAAATCCCTAGGATACCTCATGTCATACACACTTTGCTGCCCTAGGTTTTTGTGCCGCAAAACCTCCTACTCCAAACCATTCTCTATCTCTCTTGTCCGACCACCATACCTCCAGCTCTTCCAAGCTGCGCACCACCCCTTGCTTCTGGTAAGTTTCCTTGCTACCTAAAGAACATAATATACCTTCCATCAATCATCATGAAATACCAAAAACCATATGTAAATCTATGTCATAACTCCAAAGCCTACTAACTAAATTTCCTAATTTCCTTAAATAAGACTCCATAAAATATAAAAAGAATTCCATTCATTCTCATGAATAAGATACACCATAAATATTAAAACCAAAAGCTTTCTAGTTTCACCTTCCATCATCTGGTCCAGAAGTATACATAATTTCTAAACTTTAGCCTGCTCAGGGCTCATAACCAATCCAATAGTAATTACCTCAATTATTACACAGTCCTAACCATATTGACACGTAACTCTAGTAATAATTCTCATAAAATTCTAGATATCCATGCTAGTAATTCTTCGGACGATCTTTTCACAAGGCTCTTACGGCTCAACCTAGTAATCATTTTCCTTGGAAGAGCATTTGGAAATGCCAAGTACCTCCTTGCTTTCTTCGGTTGAGCTACTTCTCTTGGGAAAATCCTCACCATTGACAACTTGAGGAAATGTGGCCTTATCATGATGGATTGGTGTTCTTGACATGTGAATAATGGGGAAAATGTGGATAAGTTTTTATTACATTGCAAGGTGGCCAGGTTTTTGTAGGATGACACCTTAGATTGAATGGGTGTAGCTTGGGTTATGTCTAGAAGGGGTGGTGGATATTGTTTAGTGTTGAGGTCTTAGGGGTGACACCCATATAGCTATCGTGTGGAAAATGATTCCTCTTTGTATCATGTGGTGTCTCTGGATGGAGAGAAATGGTCAATGTTTTGAAGACCAGGAGCATTCCTTGGATGAGCTTATGAGATTCTTTTACAACAGGCTATCATTTCAGGCTGCTGTTATTGACTTTAATAGGACTACTTTTCATGATTTGTTTGTTTCAATGTCTAGTTCCTAGTTGTTGTTAGGTGTTTTCTTTGTGTACTCCCTATATACTTGGTGTCACGGACTTAGAATTTCTTCACACGTCCCGTGCGGCCTTAGGAGGTTTTGCCCTCGCAAAGCTCCTAAGTAAGCCTTCTAAGCGACTCAAGACAAGAGAGAACAACTCTAGAGAGAGAAAGAAGAGAGAGGAGCTCTAGAGAACTTGTTAGCTCTTGGTACAAAGAATGGCTTTGATTGTGACACTTGTCACCAATCCAAGGGTAAAGAACATTCTAGATTTCTACTCTACAATTGACTATAAGGCCCTTTCTAGAACACTACTCTAGAATTGTCTATAAGGCCCTTTCTAGAACACTCCACACAATTCTACAACATTCAAGAATAACCTACAAAGGACTAGGAGGCTCTAGAAGGTTGTGGAATTCTCTAGAAAAATCTAGGTGGTGACATTCTCCCCCACCTAGCTTCGCAACGTCCTCGACGCGGTGTCTTCTTGGAACCTTCGGATGTGATCTTCAAACTGCCACAATGACTCCTTTGGTTCCCAAGTTGTCTCACTTACGGGCAATCCCTTCCACTTGATCAAGTATTCTTGGCATGGCTTATGTCTCTTTCGCCTGGTGACACGTTCCGCCAAGACTTCTTCTACTTCTTTGTCGAAAGTGGTAGTTATGCCCAATGGTACCCTGGAGGGTTGAATGAATCCGTCATCAAGTAGCTCCTTACGTTGCCTCCTTACTTCTTCAAGCTCTGGAGGTGACATGCGATAAGGTGCCTTGACAAGTGGTTTGGCGCCCGATTCCAACTCGATCTGATGATCCACCTCTCTCCTAGGTGGTAGTCGCTTGAGCAACTCTTGAGGCATGACATCCTCATAGTCCTTGAGGACCTTCTGGATCTCCATAGGTGGAGGGGAGGAAATCTTCACTTCATTTTCCTCCATAGAAGCCAAGTAAGACACCTCCCCCTTCTTCCAACCTTTCTTGAATTGCATGGCGGATAGAAGTTGGGTGGTGTTTGGCTTAGACACGGTGGGTATCATACATGGACCACCTTCCAAGATGCACACCGAGTTGTAGTGGGGAAGAGACACTACATTGAACTGTCTCAAGAACTCCATCCCCAACACGATGTTGAAGTCATCCATAGGAGCGACAGAAAAGTCCACCATACCTTTCCATGTGCCAAGTTGTAGCTCCTCCCCATAAGCTATGCCATCAAGTGGTCTGGCCTCAGAGTTCACGGTCTTCAACCATCCTTGACCCTTCTTAAGAGGAATCCCTAGCCGTGTGGCCTCTTCCTTCTTGATGAAGTTGTGAGAAGCTCCTGAGTCGACCATGGCATGACTCTTTTTCCCATTGACGAGTACCTCTACAAACATCAAAGACCCATCCTTAGTGGTTGGCTTTGTGCTTGCCTTGAGGGAGTTGAGAAGTTGTAGACACCCATCCTTTCTTGAATTGCATGGCGGATAGAAGTTGGGTGGTGTTTGGCTTAGACACGGTGGGTATCATACATGGACCACCTTCCAAGATGCACACCGAGTTGTAGTGGGGAAGAGACACTACATTGAACTGTCTCAAGAACTCCATCCCCAACACGATGTTGAAGTCATCCATAGGAGCGACAGAAAAGTCCACCATACCTTTCCATGTGCCAAGTTGTAGCTCCTCCCCATGAGCTATGCCATCAAGTGGTCTGGCCTCAGAGTTCACGGTCTTCAACCATCCTTAACCCTTCTTAAGAGGAATCCCTAGCCGTGTGGCCTTTTCCTTCTTGATGAAGTTGTGAGAAGCTCCTGAGTCGACCATGGCATGACTCTTTTTCCCATTGACGAGTACCTCTACAAACATCAAAGACCCATCCTTAGTGGTTGGCTTTGTGCTTGCCTTGAGGGAGTTGAGAAGTTGTAGACACCCATCCTTTCTTGAATTGCATGGCGGATAGAAGTTGGGTGGTGTTTGGCTTAGACACGGTGGGTATCATACATGGACCACCTTCCAAGATGCACACCGAGTTGTAGTGGGGAAGAGACACTACATTGAACTGTCTCAAGAACTCCATCCCCAACACGATGTTGAAGTCATCCATAGGAGCGACAGAAAAGTCCACCATACCTTTCCATGTGCCAAGTTGTAGCTCCTCCCCATGAGCTATGCCATCAAGTGGTCTGGCCTCAGAGTTCACGGTCTTCAACCATCCTTAACCCTTCTTAAGAGGAATCCCTAGCCGTGTGGCCTTTTCCTTCTTGATGAAGTTGTGAGAAGCTCCTGAGTCGACCATGGCATGACTCTTTTTCCCATTGACGAGTACCTCTACAAACATCAAAGACCCATCCTTAGTGGTTGGCTTTGTGCTTGCCTTGAGGGAGTTGAGAAGTTGTAGACACCCCAGGTGCGACTTCTCTTGGACTTCCTTCTCTTCCAACATGGCATTGAGGGCCTTCCTCTTAGGACAATCTCTAGCCCAATGTGGCCCGTTACAAAGGAAGCAAGCATCCTTCGGCTTTTTGTCATTGGAGTAGTCTTTCTTGCCTTCCTTTGATGATGAAGGCTTGTCTCCTCGCTCTTTGTACGGTGGGGGTCTAGACCCCTTTGCTCCCCCACCCTTGCCGTGATTATCCTTAGAAGATTTGGGCTTTGAAGAGTTGTCACTCTTATGATACTCAAACTCTTCCAAGGTTTCTGCCACTGTCAGGGCAGTGGAGATGTCATTGACCCCACGGCGCTTGAGCTCTTGAGCCACCCATGATTTGAGACCATCACTGAAGTTGAAGAGGAGATCTTCTTCACTCATGTTGGTGATTTGAAGCATGAGAGCAGAAAATTCCTCAACATAGTTGCGGATAGAAGAGGTGTGCTTCAACTCCTTCATTCTTTTTCGCGCATGGATAGCCACGTTCTCAGGGTAGAACTGCCTTTTAAGCTCCCGCTTGAACTCTTCCCAAGAGTCGATGGTGCAGGTACCCTTCTCTATCTCACTATGCTTACGACGCCACCAAGTACCAGCAAGATTAGTAAGGTAGAGAGAGGCAGTACGTACCTTGACACGCTTGTCTTGCATGTTCAAAGCTTCAAAGTAGCGCTCCATGTGCCACATATAGTTGTCTAGTTCTTTGGCATCACGCTTGCCATTGAACTCTTTTGGTTTGGGGGTATCCACCCTTGGTGTCGCCATCGTCCCAGCTCCAATGGCGCCCCCGTTGGCCACCGCCCGCTTGCACATGGCCCAGTCCGCCCTGGTCTCCTCTAGACCGACGCGGTATTCCTCCATTTGCTCCTGGAGTTTTGTTAGCTCCCCCAAGACCCGGTCTTAGAAAGCAACATTCTCAACGTGCTGTGCTTCAATGGTGGGGCTGATGGTGCTTAGAATGGACTCCTTGAGCGATTCGGATTGTCCCTCCAATCCTAGCTCCTCCAAACTTTGCTCCACGATGTCAAGTCGGTCCCTGACATCCGCTACAGCTACCTCCACCTTGGTCACAGTGTTGTCAAGGGTGCTCACCTCCCTGTGAGACTGATCCCATTTCTCCATTTTGGCCAATAACTTAGTCATGGCCCTCTCGATCCCATCGAGACGAGACTCCATAGACGAGGTTGAATCCTTCGTCCTCTTGCTCTTTCGTGGCTCCATGGGCTCCATGGTGATCTCACTTGGATCCGCCATTCCTAGCCTGGATGGCTCTGATACCAACTGTCACGGACTTAGAATTTCTTCACACGTCCCATGCGGCCTTAGGAGGTTTTGCCCTCCCAAAGCTCCTAAGTAAGCCTTCTAAGCTACTCAAGACAAGAGAGAACAACTCTAGAGAGAGAAAGAAGAGAGAGGAGCTCTAGCGAACTTGTTAGCTCTATTGCTTGGTGATTTACACAAGTGAGGAGGTCTCTATTTATAGAGACCTCTTGGTTCAAAGAATGGCTTGGATTGTGACACTTGTCACCAATCCAAGGGTAAAGAACATTCTAGATTTCTACTCTACAATTGACTATAAGGCCCTTTCTAGAACACTACTCTAGAATTGTCTATAAGGCCCTTTCTAGAACACTCCACACAATTCTACAACATTCAAGAATAACCTACAAAGGACTACGAGGCTCTAGAAGGTTGTGGAATTCTCTAGAAAAATCTAGGTGGTGACATTGGGCTACACCTACTTTTCAATCAATAAAATTTTACTTTACCAATAAATAAAAAAGGTCATACCCTAGAAGCCATATTGAAAAGTACAAGGGCACATTTGGGTAATGAAATGAGATGAGAATTTAATGAATAGTAGTGAAACGGTTCGTGAATAGTGAAATGGTTTGATTTAAAATGTTTAATTGAGTTTTGAAGGAGAAAAAGTTGAATAAAAATATTATTAACTTAAAAAGTTGTTTGAATATAATTTTTTAATATTATTTTTGTTTTGAAATTTGAAAATTTTGTACTTTTTGTGTTTTGTTTGGAATTTTGGGAATTTTAATAATTAGATCATGATTAGATGAAGAGTAATACTTGATACAGTTCTAAAGTGTGCAAGCCCCCGCACACTCAATTTGATAAAAAGTGGGGTCCACCATTAAAAAGTGATTTTTTCATGTGGATCCCAGATTTATCCACTTTTTTCAAAGGGAGTGCATGTGGCTTGCATACTCTAAAACAACAAATATCATTTCTCTTAGATGAAATGCTGAAAATTTGAAATTGAAAAGTGTTTAATATTTGAGTGACATTCGGGAATGAAATTATGAGAAGGTTTAAGTTGAGATGAGATGTTCTCAACTCATCTCACTTCCCAAATATGGCCTAAATCTTGCATTTTATATAACATAAAGAAGTTTCCTTAATTGTGACGAACATCAATCAAACATTAAAGCAAGCATGAGCCATCTATGCATCGAAAACTTTTTGTAAACTTCATTGTTTTTTTTATAAGCAAAACTTTCCGTAAACTCTACCCATAAAGAAATGTAATCATTTCTTCGATAGAAGATCAAAGGAAAACGAAAGTGGGCCAATTCAAAGCATTTGCGATCCAGGGTCATGTTAAGAACATTGAGTGTATCACACTTTTACCCTCTTTTTTGTAACAAACAAGTTAAATGAGTTCAAGTTCTTAAAAGTGTAAAAATATCATTCATCCTATAAAGAAAGTATATTTGTAATTAATATCAGTTATCCTATACAAATGATTTTTTATTTATTTGTTTTACTTACAAAAAAATATCATTCATCCTATTGCTTTCATTCTGATTTCAGTTACATGAACCAATAAGCTAATATTGGTAATCATGGCATTGTTAAAAAGGATATACAGGGCACATTTAAACCAGGAGTGTGGAACCTATGCCAGCTAACAAGTGTAGAACTCTTCATATGAACAGCAACATTAGGGAAGATCCTGACCATGGAAAATCGGAAATGCCGTATTATTGTAATTGACTGGTGTTGAATGTGTAGGAAAAGTGGTGAGACTATGGACCACTTGTTACTTCATTGCAAGGTTGCCAGGGCCCTATGGGATGATGTTTTTGGCAGAATTGGGTTAGCTTGGGTTATGCTGAGGAGGGTAGTCTTCATAAGTATCCCACAAATTGCAGCAATATGGATGGTTCCCATACGCCTTTTGTGCTGCATACGGGGGGAAAGGAATGATCACAACACAACTTCAAAGACAAGGACATTTGTTAGAGGAACTCAGAAAATTCTGTTTCAACACGTTTTTGTCTGGGCAATAGTTTTAGATTTCAAAAGGCTTAGTTCATTATTTGCTTGTATCTGTTTCTTCTTCCTAGCTAGGTGTTTTCTCTTGTATACACCCTGTGTACTTGGCTTACCTATGAATATTAATAAAATTTTACTTAATCAGAAAAATCTATAATCATTGCTCAGGTAATTTGATTGCTTTGTGGTCAGACTTAATTTTATGCAGAAAAGAATCTAGTCATTCTGTTCCTTGTATAATCAAAGAAAGCATGGCAAACTCATAATGTAATAACGTTGAGAGTTCACCTAGGAAAGCACCCCTTAAGTAATTATTCTGTTTTGTTTTAAAACTTCAAAAGATTTACAGAAGTTATGAAATCCATGAGATGATAATTCATAATTGCATCAAAAGCATTAGTGAAGACAAAAATACTGAAGATAAGCAGTAGCCCGAGTAATTAAAATAGAGAATATATGAGATATACCACAAACTTCACAATTAAAAGAATCAATTAGGATTTATAAACCAAATTAATACAGTTAAAAAACTAACCCCAAATAAAGCTAATGAATCGACAATGGCCTTGGACGGTTTCCCTTGTACTGCAAAGCTCGTAGAATTCAGTCATTGGTCAATGGGATAGGCGCATTAGTTTCAGAAAAGACCATCACAAAATATAGGATAAGATATATCAATATCGATTGATAACTATGCACTTACCAAATATTACTGGCAGGATAATTAGGCATATAAGAGAAGCCATGCTCACCAAAAAAGAGCAACCCAGTGCATGTACCCAAAGACCTATGAGTTGAAAAAAATAACGAAATAAATACAAAGTTCACCTCAAATTGAAGTAAGCATTCTTTCTAGAAGCTTTTACAATATGCAAAGATTATTCAATAGGGTTAGGCAAACTTAGCCCTATTAGTCCAAGTGAAGCAAAATAGAAATCTTTAAGTGCTACAATAAGATATCCTGTGGCTATTTACTATATTATTCCTGCAGTGGTTAATTTGATGTCAATGATTTAACCCCTCTTGACACGTTGTGCTAGTTTACACAAATGTCCTAATGAATTTCTACATACTTATGTTCTGTTACTCTCTCTCCGTTTCCTCTCTATTCACTTTCGCATAGATGATCATCTCTGGTGCTTAACTACGAGATAATCATGGTTTTCTCGAAACAGATTCTTATAGAATCTAAGGTTTTTGAATTAATTGACGAAGGTAGCCGATGGATTCGCATAACAGAGAGAAGTTGGAAGGTTACAAAAGCATTAGTCCTGGAGATGTCCACGGTGAACTAGTTCTTTAGAGCCTCAAGGCATGTTCGACTGGAGATAAGGAGTTCTTTGCAACCTACTGGGATGGTAACAGAAGTTACGTTGCCCAGAGATGCTCCAATGCTCAAGGTAGATATACGGCGTTAGTGGAATATGGCTAGGGCTGAAGAATTTTCGGTCTGGACCAGGAAAACCAATCGGACCGAACTGGACCAAAAATTCCCTTGGTCGGTTTCGGTCCTCCCTTTGTGAGGAATTCGGTTTTTGGTCCAGTCCCAGGGTATGTATTTTTTGGACTAGACCAAACTAAAACCGATTGAATTATTTATATATATATATATTTTAAAGTACTTACATATGTATAATATATTATTTTATATAGTAGTTGTATAAGTTAATCATGTAATTTCATCTAATCTATTATCATTGACCATATAAAGTATTAAATAATATATGCTATCAATTAATAATGTATCATAAATCATATGATAATATATGTAGGTACATAATACATTCATACATACTCTACCATTCATACATTATAATTTTTATGTGTCATTTGTCTTTAATTGTTTTGCTTTTTTTCTTTTATTTGGAATTCAGATGATTAAGGAATTTTTTAATTTCTTTTTCTCTATTTTTGTTTTTAATTTTATTAGTATGATTGATAACCTTTTTTGGATGGATATGGTCAATATGGATATTTTTAATGTGTACTTTTTCCTTTTCTTTTATAGTTTTTTCTTTTATTTAGAATTTGGATTATTATTAACTTATTGGCATATTTCGTTTTTGTCAAGTTCTTTTTTTCTATTTTTTGTATGTAAATAAATATTATTATTTATTGGGCTGAAAATGAGATAATATGTTCTTTTGCCAAATTGATCTGTCTAAAAATATCACTGTTGGGCCGAAAAGCATAAACTGGCCCATTTGGTATTGGGCCAGACCAAACGGAGCAACTGGACCAATGGCTAACAGTTCGGTCCGGTCCAAAACATCTCCTATGGACCGACCGGACTGGGCCAAATTCACCCCTAAATGTGGCATGGTGGCTGACAGAATTTCATTATTGTACCGAAAGACATGGAGGGGAAAGGGTGGAACAAAATGGTGGTTGCATTGCCGAAAGTTTATGGCAGCTGGGGGAAGGAGAGAAAGGTTGGGTTGTCAAGGTCTCAAAACTCAGTCCACAGTGAACTAGTTCAAAACTCACCACTCTGCCAAAGTCTAAAGCACAACAGGTGGTTTGGTCATTGGGGCTTGCTGTCGGCAGTCACGAAGCTTGGGGAGCTGTCGCAGCAGTGGTACCCAAGGTGGAGGACAATTCTGGCATTTTGAAAGCAAATGAGATAGCCGTTGAGGGAGACAAAAGGAGACGTGCGCCGCTTACTCAAGTGTGTAGAAATAACACTGAAATGAAAAGCAGCTCTCTAACCGAGAGGAAACAAATGAGGGATGAAGATCTTTCCCTAAAAAAAGATTTGCTATAGTTAAAAAACTTAGTAAGTGTAGGTTTGGATAGTAAGATGATAATTTTTGGTTTTGGATGAAAGTTTAAAATATTATTTTTAATGTTATTATTGTTTTGAGATTTGAAAAAGTTGAATTAGGATTTGAAGTTGAATTGTTTATTATATTTTATATGAGAATTTGAAATAGTTATAATGATGAAATAAGAATTTTGTATTTCATCCCACTTGCCAAACCTACCCTAAATCTTATGATTCAGATAGTGGATAATCGACTGGGCTGGGCTTGAGCCAATCATCCTCAAGTTTGGGCAAAAGCGGGCCAAGCAAAAATAAAATGGGCCAGGAGAGGCATTACACTCAAGCCAAGAAAGGGAAAGCCCCAACCCAGCCCAAAAGCTAGTGGGCTAAACACTTGAGGCCTCCCAAAAAGGGTCGTGTGCCTGCCATTGTCAACGATATGCCGTCATCATCCAAACACCAACCGACGACCACACAAAACCCGCTAACAGGAGAAGGCGAACCGGTGGGTGAAGCCTTGGATGATGGGTTGCCAAAGATGACGACGTCGATGGAGTTTGTAGTGCCGAGACAATATGTTTCGGAGGTATGAGAGGCTTGCCAATAACGGAAATGGGCCAGAAGGAGCAGTGACAACCTAGAACCCATCGTCGGGAGTAGGAGATCTGGTGGGTAGGCCAATGGTCGACGGCTTACTGGAGGTGATGCCACCGGTGGAGATTGAAGCCTAGAATGTCCATTTCAAACGTAAAAGGGGTTCTCAGACAGAGGAAGAGGTCCACAATGAGACAGTGACCTTCTCTGTCAAAGTTCGAAGTCCTATAGCTCTTGTGCTTGCACGGGAGACTCAAATGGACACTATGATGCTGATGGAGAATGGTTTTGAGAGATTGGGTGTTGAGGACTCCAAACCGATGCTGACACCTTTTTTATTCAAGCCCGAAGCCTCTTAAAACGAGGGAGTCTTTGACCACAAAAATACAAAGGAACATTGGTGTTGATTATCATTGGGATGAGCCAACTCCTTTGAATTCAATGCCCCCGTTGAAAGAGCAAATACTAGCATCAGACTGAGTTCTACGTAAAGCCAAGGAGATTCAATTGTGCGTTGGACTTCCATGTATTGGTTATGAAGATCAGTTCTTGGCTTTACTTGCTGCCATCGAAAATGGGCAGCCCAATTCAGCCATGAAGAGCCATTCAGCCCTTCGAGGGCAGCCCAATTCAGCCATGAAGAGCCATTCAGCCAATAAAAGCGAAAGGGAATTAAAGCGAATTACAAGTTTGCTAAATTATGAAGGAAGTGAGAGTCATGGGCAAAATGAAGGGTAGGGAAAAATCGGTGTTTATATGAAGCTCAAGATAGTCTCGTGGAACGTCAGGGGGTTGAATGAGTTAGAGAAGCGCAGCAAAGTACGAAATCAGCTTCGTGGCTGGAAAGTCGATGTTGTATGTATACACGAGACAAAACTGGAATTCATCTCCCGTAGCACCATATGGAGTTTGTGGAATTGTTGTCATGTGGGGTGGTTGTATTTGCCATCTAAGAGGGCTTCAGGAGGCATCTTGGTAATGTGGGATAAAAGGGTGGTGGAAAAGATGGATGAGTGTATGGGGAATATATTGTGGCTACTTCTTTCAAGAATGTGGAAGGTAGTTATCAATGGTCCTTTCTCGGTGCTTATAGTCCCAACTCTAATACATCGAAAAGAGGCTCGTGGGATGAATTGGCTGGTCTTTGTAGCTTATGGAGCCTTCCTTGGTGCATTGGGGGAGATTTTAACGTCACTCACTTTCCAAGAGAACGAATAGGAGGTCCCAGCTCTAGCTCAACAATAACAAATTTTTTTGAATTTATTTGTGAGCAAGAACTTCTAGACATTCCTTTAATAGATGGCACATTCACATGGTCCAGTAATAGAGAACATCCAGCTTGGTCAAGACTTGATAGATTCCTTATTTCACCCGATTGGGGAGCCCATTTTCCGGACCTAATCCAAAAACGGCTTCCAAGGTTATGTTCGGATCACTTCCCCATTCTCATTGATTGTGGAGGTATCCAGGGAGGTAAAAGATATTTTAAGTTTGAGAACATGTGACTGAAATCAAAAGGTTTTGTTGAGCGAGTTAGACAATGGTGGTCTTTCTATCCCATACAAGGCAACCCGAGTTATATGTTCGCTTGGAAGCTAAAGGCTCTCAAAGTGGAATGAGCAGATTTTCGAGAATGTGGAACACCAAAAAAAGTCTCTTCGATGAATTGCCGGGCTTGGGCGACGTGGAGGAAGAGAGGGAGCTTTTAGAATAAGGCTCACAAAAAGCATCTCATCTTGGATATAGAAAAGTCAGCTTTAATGGGTAAGACTTCATGGAGATAAAAATCGAGGGTTTATGGTTAAAGAATGGGAAAAAATGCACCAAGTATTTCCATCACATGGCTAATTCGCATAGCAAACACAATATTATTGATTCCTTAATGGTAGTGGGAGGATTACATCAAATCCAATGAGATCACAGATCACATTACCAATTACTATGCGCAACCACTTTTGGAGAAGTTTTCTTGGAGACCACGTCTGGATGGCCTTGTTTTCTAGTCAATTGACCAGCAAGAAGCAAGTTGGCTAGAGAGGCCATTTGAGGAGGGAAAGAGTCACGACGAGGTAAAGAGTCGCAAGGTAGTAACAAGTATGGTAGGTGACAAAGCTCCAGGTCTAGACGGGTTCACTATGGCCTTCCTTCAGGCATGTTGGGAGGTAGTTAAAGATGACATCATGTGCTTCTTCCATGACTTGCATGAACGAGGTAAATTTGAAAAAAGCCTAAATGCTACCTTCATTCCAAAGAAGCAGGGGGTGGTGGAGATTAAGGACTTTCATCCTATTAGCTTGGTGAGCGGAATGTACAAAATCCTTTCAAAAGTATTGGCTAATGGATTAAGTACAGTATTGGAGAAGATCATATCCAAGCCCCAAAATTCTTGACTAGGTGCTCATTTTCAATGAATGTTTGGAGAGTCACATCCAGTTAAGTGAACCAAGATGTAATGCTCCAATGAAAGGCCCAAACCACATGACCTATACTCTAAAATGACTAGTCAATGATACAGTTAGAGCCTCATTAAAACATTATAAAGAGCAAGAACTTCTCCTTTCCAAACAGTGTGGGATCCCCAAACACCACCTACCCTTACACATCATGCGGTGTATCACATAGGATTATTATGCAAACTTGACATGGAGAAGGCATATAATCGTGTAAACTGGATTGTTTTGTTTCACATGCTTGAGAGGTGTGCAGTTGGAGCGAAATGGTCTTCTTGGATCAAATTTTGCATCTCCACCGTACGTTTCTCTATTTTGGTAAGCAGTACTCCCAATGGGTTACGTTGGAAGTTCGAGGCAAGGTGATCCTCTATCTCCATTACTATTTGTTTTCATAATGAAAGCTTTTAGTAAAATGTCCGCAGGTCTCATGGAAGGGGGATTTTCTATCATGGCTTTATTGTTGGGGATGAAAGAATTGGCACACTTGAGATGAACCACCTCTTATTTGCAGATGAAACTCTTGTATTTTGTGGGGCTAGTCATAATCACATTCAAGCTTTGCAGGTTCTTTTATTTGCTTTGAAGCAACATCAGGCTTGAAAGTGAATCTTACCAAGTCAGAATTTGTTCCGGTTGGAAATGTTCCAAGTGTTTTGAGCTTGGCTAATATCCTAGGATGCAAAGTTTCCACTCTGCCAGTGAAGTATCTTAGTCTTCCATTGGGTGCCTCCTTTAAGTTGTAGTCTATTTGGGATGAGGTGTTGGAAAAAATGGAGCGCAAAATAGCGAGTTGGAAGAGGCTTTATTTGTCCAAAGGTGGTAAAGTTACATTGATCAAAAGTACTCTATCCAACCTGCCTACTTACTTATTATCTTTGTTTCCAATACCATGCAGGGTGGCTCACTGGTTAGAGAAATTGCAAAGAGATTTCCTATGGGGGGAATAGACGAAGAATTCAAGTTTCATTTGGTGAATTGGGCTACGGTTTGTACCCGTATACACAAAGTCGGGTTGGGAATTCGGTATTTGTTGGTTTTCAACAAGGCTTTATTGGGTAAATGGTTATGGAGATATCACAAAGAGATGGGAGCTTTATGGATAGTGATCATAGATTTAAAATATGGTGGATTGTGGGGAGGATGATGCTCAAATGAGGTGAGTGGACCACATGGGGTGGGGCTTTGGAAACACATAAGAAGAGGCTGGACCAATCTCCATCGATCAACACGTTTTGTAGTTGGCTTTAGAATTAAATTCTGGAATGACTTATGGTGTGGAGATTGAATCCTCAAAGAAGCCTACCCAATGGTATACAACATTGCAAAAAGAAAGACAGCCTCAATAGCAGAGCTTATGGAATTAGTAGTGGCTCTCCCCAACGGAACATCATTTTCCTTAGAGCTGCCCAAGATTGGGAAATTGACACATTTACAGATTTCTGCAATCTTGTGCACAAATGTAGAGTGACTAGAGGAGAGGATCAGATGATGTGGTCACCATCCAAGAAGGGGAGATTTACTCTTATGACACACTCTACAAGAACATTCCCATGGAAGAACATATGGAAGACTAAGGCCCCCCTAAAAACTTCTTTTTTATATGGACAACTTCGTTAAGTAAGATTCTTACCTTAGATAATCTAAGGAAACGCCGACTCATTGTATTGGATTGGCATTACATGTGTAAGAAAAGTGGTGAGTCTGTGGATCACCTATCATTGCATTGCAATGTAGCAATGAGTTTATGGAATGATATCTTTGCGAGAGTGAGACTTATTTGGGTAACGCCAATAAGGATTGTTGACGTTTTTGGCCAGTCGGGAAGGCATCCGGGATAACTCTCAAATTGTTGCTATGTGGAAGATGATACCAACCTACCTATGGTGGTGCATATGGATGGAGAGGAACGATTGGAGTTTTGAGGAACGTGAATAGACAATAGATGAGCTTAAAACTTTTTTTCTTCACACTTTATTCCATTGGTCAAGTGTGATAAACTTTAATGGCACGAACATACATGATTTTCTTGTATCTTTAGACAGTCATGCCTAGGTGTGGCTCTTGTCTATGTCCCGTGTACTCGGCTTCGCCTATTATAAATAAAATTCTTATTTACTGATTAAAAGAAATTGCACATAGGCTCCTGGGTAGCAAAGACTAACCCCACTTATAAGATCTTGGCAGGTGATTTTCAAATGTTAAGATTGGCATGTTTTCAGTACAATGACTTCTTAGATGGATCCATTATATAAGCCCCAAAATATAGTGTATAAAATTACAAGCAAATAATGGCTAAGATTGACTATTTTTTTATAAGTAACTTTATACACTATATTCAGGTTCCTTCTCCTTGATAAAGCCATATGCAATCTCAAGGATGGGCTGATGGCATTTGCTTGGAAAAAGCAGGATAGTTGAAGCATGTGCAAACTGCCAAGAGGCCTATGGGTTGCGTACCGACCACGAGTGACTGAGTCACAGCAACATACCTCGTAAAGGAGCTATCTAGCATTGCTAAATCCACCAACATGGACTAAACTGTTTATGCAGCTTTGACTTTTTTTCTTTTATTTCTTTCACACATAATGCATTGAACAACAACCGGGCATGCTTGTCACTACTGACAGTTCTCAGCTAGAGAAGGTGTACCAAAAGACAAGAATCGGATGGCATAGTTGCCTAAGCTCAAAGGCAGGAGTGAGGTGAACCCAGAGTAAGGGCAAGTAATGGAAGAGCGTGTTCCAAAAAAGCTATGAGGTGATTTAATCTAATCAACTTACAAAATGCAAAATTGCTCAACTTTAGAATAGATAAAGCCTTTTATTCTCAACTTTAACATTAAAAATAAAAAAATAATAAAAAAAAAAAAAAACCTTTTATAATACCATAGTCGGGTTTAGGAAGGAGGACCTCGCAATCTATGTCAAATGATGATCTTCCAGAGAGAAGTAGTGTGTAAAGGCTGACTTCTTAGAAGGATGACTGACTACAGCCATCAGCCCACCCAATAGCGCCATTTTATCAAATTCAAAGTCCAAGCAATAAAAACGTTAGATCAAGTTAGAAAATGAAGGGGGGCAGAGCATTCAACTTGATATGAAATGTGGAACTTGTGAACTTAGTTAGTGGATTATAACTAAATTCATCAAAGAGGGTTACTCCAATTAAACATATCCTACAAGACATATGATGCGATTATTACTGTGCACTGATCGGAGGAGTGTCAAATAGTTTTGAGGACCTAATGCAGGCAGTGATGGATGGCCCCATATAGCAGTTGTCAGATCAAATAAAGCCATTTGAAAACAAACGGATGCGTCAGACAATGTCGCAGGCCGTACGCTAGTTGAACAAGGTAACCCAGTCGCATATGACAGCCGAAAGACCGAAAGGCGTCGTCCAGGACAAGGAGATGATTGCAATAGTGCATTGCTTGACAGTGGCCACAACACATTAAAAAAAATACCCTAGCATTTCTGAAAGTATGAAACTTCAGCTCCATTGACTTACTAGCCTTATTGCCCGGAAGCCATAATTAATTTCCTTAGCCCAATCATTTTCTCAAAAACCAAACACACAGTTTCAAGCAAAACAATCAACCAAAAGGATCGAGAATTGCACCACGAAAAGCAAAATTCGGCAGATTACCTAAGCCCGAGAGCTCCGAAGCAGCAAAATGCTCGTGACCATGTTCGTAGTCGTGTTCGAAGCCGAACCCGTCCAACTTCAGATCCTCCTCCTCAGCCAACTCTTCTGGAAGCTTCAAGGAAACATCATGATGATGATGGTGATGAGCATGAGCATGAGCATGAGCATGGTCGTGTCCGTGATCGCAGTGGTGATGACTATGGGACTCATGAACCTGAGACGCACACATTTCAGAGTGGCCGAAGCTCGGATCCGAGAATAGCGCAAAAACCAAAGCCGGAAACAACAGCAAAGAACAGATCTGACTCTTAGGGCACGCCATTCTTTCCAAGTAGTAGGATTTGGTAACTAACAGGGCCCTAGAAAGCAGGGGCCCGTTAGGCGGAGGGGATTTAGGAGTGGCGGCGCTTGCAGGTGCCTTCAATGGTGATGAAGCAAACGATGCATAAGAATAGCAAGATTATGCCGACTATGATTCCGAACGTTACGACATCCATTTTGTACTTCAAATTTAATTTTCTTTCTTTATTATTATTATTAATTTTTGCCCTTTCTCGAAGTGCCAAAAGAGGTATCTATCTGATTTCTGAAAGAGAGAGAAGAGGGACAGGATCTCATTCATAACCTATGGTAAAGGGGAGGAATAGAATTAAATCATTTCGTTGCAGGTCACAGCACCCACACCCCCCTCTCACTCGGTCCACTCCCCTGCCGGCCTCTTTTCACGTTACGACGATGAATCACTCTTGGCTTTTGGAATTATTTTTCTGTGTAATTCTTTCCATTTTAATCTCAATTTTCTAGAGGGTGTAATTCTTTCGATTTTAATCTCAATTTTCTAGAGGAATGCCTTCTTTCCTTCCTTCGCTTTTTTTATTTATTTTTTTTTTTTTGTCCTGACTGTCTTGCTTATATTCTGGTTATTTTTAGGTTGTGTTTAATAAGTGAATTAATCAATTCATTATTATTCATTAATAATTTACTACTATTTATTAATAATTTATTTATTTATTTGTACTATTATTCATTGTTTTCTCAAAACTCTCTAATAATGTCGCACGGCAGGAACTCGCTATCCACTCGTACAAAAAGTCTTATTACACGCCGCAACAGATACAGCAATGAATTTGGAAATTACGAAGTGCCTCAAGGGCAGGCGCCCCGATCCCACACCCAAAATTTTCATTTTTTATTTTTTCTGACCGGTGCGTGAGAGTAAATAAAATTTTGTTAAGAAAAGAGTGGTTACACCATTCACTATGAAACAATGTTGGGAAAGAGAAAAGGGGATATAATTGATGTGACATGTTATGAACCTAAGATACGACTCCATTTGAAAGAATAAATTAGATGCTCCGGTTATTGAAGCTGTACGTTTAGGGGTCAATGTTGTGCGTTTTGTGCCAGCCTACCAGTTTACATTAGTCTGTTATTTTCTAATGTGTTATCTACAGTCATTTTATTATTTTTGCACTTTCTGTTGGGTGGTTACGTTGAGTGTGCTAAGGGAATTAAAAAGGGGAAGTGAGGGAGAGACATGTATTATTCTAGAATTTTTTGAAGGTTTCATTGTTCTTTTATGGAGGTTTTGGGTACCTTGAATACCCTTTGTACAATCTCAGACGTATGAATATTATGAGTATATTTTCTATCTCTTTTTCTTCTACTCAGTTTCTGCACTTTACATTATATTAGTAAGGGATTCCTAACAAGTGGTATATAGAGCCAAACGATTCTTCACGGAGGACATAGTAATATTGAAGAAACAATAAGCAAATTTGCTACTCGTGGAAAAAATTCTTGAAGTGCTTAAGCAACTCAGGAATTCGGTCGACCGATACCATGAAAATTACAACATTTTCAGGCAATCCTTCATTGAATGGCAAGAGTAGATTGCGCAGGAGGAAGAAGAAAAGCAGTAAAGGTGGAGGAGATCATGGCAATGCCCTCGGAAGTTGTCTCTAAAGAAATCCCTCTGTTCCTAGAAATTCATAACCGAAATTAATTTCTCCTCTCAGAAGACTAAGCATCGCAACCGCGTCCTGATGAGGAAATTATTAAGTGGGTGATGTTCATCGAGATAGAGATTACCATCAAGCTCTTCCTATATGGATTTTTGTCCGAAGTACTCAGGTTTCTTGTGCTGGATTGTGGATTTTTTATTCTGGTATTCGCACTTGCTATTTTTCCACAAGCAAGACTCATCCATTGTCCCAAGTGGGAACCCCCCACCCAAACCATATCACTCCCTCTCAAACCCGCATAGGAAGGAGCCGCATAAGGGTAATGGGGGCCGCTATAGCCACTCGCCAACTCACCGCCGCCTACTCCATCACCATCTAAGGCCCCGACCCTTCCACCATACACTCTAGCCAAAGACGCTAGTCTTGCCTCTTTCCCACCCAATCGAGCTCAATGCCCCATCGTCTTGGTTGTCGTCATCATCATTTTGTCAAAAGGTTTTTGCTTGTGGGAGATGGAGCACTTCTTCTACATGAAGGATTTGTACACGGTGCCCTCCTTCCAAGTGACCATCTTCTTCTCACACTTCAAGTGGAGGACAAGGTTTTTCACTTATTGTTGTTGATGGTGTTCACCGAGCATCACGAATCTCAAGGGATTCAAGATGTTACTCATGAAAAGAAGTTTTGGGGTGCCCTAAGGCTTGGAATGTTGGGTTTGTTGGTTGCCACAATTAGTTTAGGTTGATTTCCCTCTATCGTCATCCTCCTCTCATGGGTCTATGTGGGGTCTCCTTGATTATTTTGGTTGCAGAGCTCAATTCTACAACCATGAAAGAGGATAGGGTGAAGCTTAAAGAAGCCGGGCAATTGATTGAGAAATTTGTGGTGGAGGTTGCAAAGGATGTGATGTACAACTTCACTGATGTGGCAAAGCGTGCTGGCTCCTTAGTGAAAAGTCGATGGGCATTTCTATAGCAACCATCCACAAGGCATGCCATTCAGGAACATCTTATATCCGCTTCTGCTACCACTAGTACATTGCTTAGGAAGGGAATCTCTGAGACAAAGGTGCCATCGGGAAGACAAAAGTTGAAGAGATGGATAGGAAGATTACGCAAAAAGACTACAAGCCTTTGAAGACTCTTAGGCTGGGTTTGGGGTGTCGAGTCATCTCAGGTGTTCTCAGATGACTTCGTACGGGTAAGACTCTTTTCACACCCAAACGCATCAGACTCTTTTCCCGTAAACTCATCTCAATTTTCTCATTTGAATTTGTACTATTTATGGGACCCACCTATCCATCACTGCTATCCAACAACCCTCTCTCTGGCTTGTAGTACAATTCTCCTTTTATTTTTTTCCGATGGAACTTGTGGTACAATTCTTGATAAGGGGATAACATGAGAAAATTTATTTATTTTTAATTCTCCACACTCGCAGTAAATGTCTGGAATTATGTAATTTCATTTTTCAAGAATTTTAAAAGAGCACATGTGTATTTATAATTTAAAATATTTATTATAAATTGAAAATTTTGAATTAAATAAATTTTAGAGTGAAAAATATGTGAAATTCATTATAACTCAACCCGTCTATTGTCATCATAATATATACCTAAAGTTTGGAACAAAATGGGGTATGAGAATATTAAAGGAATATTTGCTAGTCGTTTATAATTTTTACTAATTTTAAATTAAATAAATTTGGCTCAAAAAAATAATGTACAAAATTCATTTTTAAAAGTGTTGGAAATTATTTCTCATAATAATTGTATTTATTATTACAACATATAAATAAAATCATTATTTAACCATCAAATAAATAAAATCAATTATTGATAGGACCCACACCTTTTTGAACTTCCTACTCAAAAGTCAACAACTCAACATACTTCATACATCCAAACACATCAAACTCATCTCAATAGGACCCACAAACTCACTCTATCTTTACTCATAACTATTCACAACTCTTCTCAACTATCTTCAACACCCAAACGCAACCTTAGAATACATATTGTGAGTATATATCCTTACGCATCCTTGAATCACTAGATTCAAGATTTAAGGAGTTGTGAGCATGAATTCCTTGTATATACACTTGATAGGCTGCTAGAACTTGTTAAGTTTAAGGCCATTAGTATAGCTAGTGTTTGTTTGTTGGTTATTGAGTGGCAGGAATCTCTTTCAAAGAGTTGTGATAAATTGGATGAAGAGGTGAATATTGCACCTCAATTGTTTGATGAATTTCCACTTAAAGGTGTTTTTGAGCCCTTTGATAAAGGAAGGGGAAGAATTATAGCTATTATAATCAATCTATCAATTAATATGAGTTGGTTTGAGAAACTGTTGTACTGTGAGGGCGAGTTTTCCTTAACTACACCATTTACTTTTTCTTAGTATGTCACTACTGCTAGAAAGAAAAGAAAATTCAAAAAAAGGGAAAAGATGCAATTAAGTCGGAACGTTGGTGCTGGAACTCAGGTTGTTGATTGGCCTCCAATAAGATCAATTAGGAAGAATTCAATGGCCACCACTTTGAAGAAAAATGGGAAAGTAGATGGGAAACTAGCACCTGGGGCTCTGTTTATGAAGGTCGGCATTGATGAGGCTCCCTATCAAAGAAAGTGAAGGGATTTGGTTAGAGTAGGGAACCTATTTAACAAAATTCTTGAAGGGGCTTTGACTAATTATCTCAGCAAGTATGGTGTTAGCAAAACTTTATGGCATGAAAGTAGACCTACCATCTTTAGTTGAGACAGGCCATATAGGAAGACAAGCTAGAGGTGTCGTTATAGTAACAGATGGAGAAACTATTGTGCATGTGATGACCCGCTTTTGCGTGTATTTTCACTGAAGGAGTGGTTTTAATTTAATTGATATTATAGTGCTTGTGACGCCCCCAAATCCCCACGTCCTCACACGGGGAATTCGGGACGTCCGGATGGTGACAACCCGGGTCACCATCCCATCGACGGGTGTCAAGTGTGTGCAAGCGACACGGTGCACAAGAGAATACGCAGCGGATAGCAAAGTCTAATATTAAGTACCAGAATTTTTTTCTTAAATAAAATACAAAGATGTTCAAAAGCACATAATAAAATATTACAAAACATAAATATTGTTTAAAAGCCAACATAAAGCATGAACTCCAACTAGAACTCCGGCGGAGCCGCATCCTCGGGCTCAGCCTCCTCCTCCTCCTCGAACACTGCATCAAAATCTACGGTACCAAAAATGGTGCCGCAGGTAAGTAAAATCCAAAACACTACTAGATAAAAACATATTAAACTCAAACAACAAGTATGAATGAATGCCAATGCACAAAACTCCCAAACCATATTTTTCCACGCACGCCAAAAACCCATAAGGCTTAAAACATAACCTTTAAAAACCAAGTCTCGCCATTATCCCCGATAATGGCCCAAACCACCATTTTCCCAGAAAATGGATCTCAAGTCCTTCGCCATTTTCCCAGAAAATGGCCCATATCCGAAAACCATGAAAAACAACCGATTATGCATGCACCATGATCTCCCCTAGGGATCATCCGCACACCTTGGCTCTGTGCCACACCGAGGTAACGTCTACGCGTGTGACACCTACACGAGTGATGCCCAGACTCGCGCCTCCATCTCGCGCGTACCTGGCCGGGCCATCCTCTAGTCCCCGCCACTCTAAGGACCACGGAGTCGACACGACAGCGTTACCGTATCGTGCGATCCGGTTGTCGCCCAGCGACAACCCAGGGGATGTCACTCAGTATTATCCACTCCCGAGTGACCAGAGGAGCTCCACCGAGATAATAACCCATCCCGGCTTGGGCTCGTGATACGCACACTCCCAAAAATCCATTTACGCCAATAAAACAGGATTTTCTCAATTAAAATAAAATACACGTGCATGCATCATGTAAATGCCAATCTCAATGCTCGACAAATAAAATCAACCATAGAACAATAAAACAAGCAACTCCGTCCTCCATCCATCCGACCCCCGAACTCCTCGGACTCAGTCCGGAATCAGCAAACCAACCAAATAAATTATTGCAAGAGTAAAATATATTTAAATCTAAAAGTAGAGCTTGGAAAATACTTACAGCGCTATATAGGATTTTTAGAAGGTTCGGCGCGGAGCGAACGGCGTCGCGGAAAGCAACGTAACAGTGCAAATGCACTGTTCCCGTGGGTCGCAAAATACCCACTTTTGACTGGGGACAAACCAAGACACCAAATTGATAGGGGATGGTCTAGGGGTGTTTATGAAGCTAGTGGAAGTGAGTTTTGGCCGTGGGTGGCGGCGAAAACGCCGGTGGAAGCGAAAACAGGGCCGATCGGAGTTGAGCTCGTGGGAGCCGCTCCGGCGACCGTTTGAGGCCGGGGATGGGTGGGTTAGGACGGCAAGGGGCCGGTGATGAAGTGGTGAAGATGTGGTGGCCGGAGGTGGAGCGACGGCGGCGGATCGGGGCAAAGACCGTGCGGCTTGAGAAGCTTTTTCCGGCCAAACGGCCGGCCGGTTGGGGCTGGGAACGGAAGGGGTGACTCACCGGAGGGAGGGGAAAGTTTTGGTGGGGGTGGTGTCGGCCACGGTGGCCGGACGGCGGCGGGCTGGGGGCAAAGCTTGGTCGGCGACGGGGAGAGGAGAGAGAGAGAGAATCGGGCACGGGGGAAGGAGAGGAAGGAAGAAAAAGAGAAAAAGAAAAAGAAGAAAAGAAAAAGAAGAGAAAAAGGAAAGATGATGAAATTTAATGAGGTCCAGTCCTCACGTCGGAAGTCCAGAGACTGATTCAAAAAAGAACTTTTAAAGCAATAAAACCCAAGAAAACATTTTAAACACATCACTAAGCTGAAATAAAATAAATAACTAGTAAAAACCAACTATTTAAATTTTTAAGCCAAAAACAAGCCAAAATAAATTAAATCACGATTTAAATTCAACAGCCAATAAAATCCATTTAAAACTCGATAATTTAAAATAAAAGCACTATAAAATATTTTAATTAAATTAAAATATTTCTTCAGTGAAAATACACATAAAAGCGGGTCATCACAGTGCTTGTATTTTAAATGATCGGTTTTTAATGAGATTTTAATGGCTGTTGAATTTAAATTGTTGTTTAATGTATTTTAGCGTTACGTTGTATTTAAAATATTTTTTTGATGTGGTGTTTAATTTATTTTAGTCGTTTTATGTTTTTATATCGTTTTCGGCGGAACAGTTTCTAGATCCCGGAAGTGAAGTTTGGACTTCATTTCTTTTCCCCATCTTTTCTTTTTCCCTTTTTCTTTTTCCTTCCTTTTTCTTTTCCTTCTTTTCTTTTTTCTTCTTTTTCTTCTTTCTTCCTCCCCGTTCTCCCGCGCGCTCGGATTCTCTCTCTCCCTTCTCTTTTTTTTTCCCTCCGCCAACCCTACTTTGACCGCCCGTTTCTCCACCGTCCGGGGGAGGTGTCGTACACAACCCCCGCCATTCTCTTCCCCTTCCACCAGAGTACATCCCCACCAATTTTCAGAGCCATCAGACCAGCCGTTAGTCGCCACGAGCCCCTCAAAGTCACTGCCCCTAACTCTGTTTTTCACTCTGTCGCCGGTTCCATTATCCGCCCTGAACCACCGCTCGCTGGCTGCATAGCCTGCGACACCCACCCAGAAAACTTCCCCTCCCTCCAGCGCACCACCCCACCAAATATCTCCCCCAACCGTGCCGCCGTTTGGCCGGAAAAACGCATCTAAGCCGCACGGTTTTTCACCGTTTCCGGCCCGTCGCACCACCTCTGGCCACCATCTCTTCACCACTTCTTCCCCTACCTCTTGCCGACCTAACCCACCTAATTTCGGCCCCGATCCGTTGCCGGAGCAGCTCGCACGAGCTCAACTCCGATCAGCCCCTTTTTCCGCTTCCACGCCGTTTCCACCGCCACCCACGGCCAAAACTCACTTCCACTAGCTTCATAAACATCCCTAGACCATTCCCTATCAATTTGGTGTCTTGGTTTGTCCCCGTTCAAAAGTGGGTATTTTGCGACCCACGGCTACAGTGCATTTGCACTGTTACGTTGCTTTCCGCTCATCTTTTGGTGCGCGCCGAACCTTCTAAAAATACCTTATAGCGCTGTAAGTATTTTCCAAACGCTACCTTTAGATTTAAATATATTTTGCTCTTTCAATAATTTATTGGGTTGGTTTGTTGATTCCGGACTGAGTCGAGGAGTTCGGGGGTCGGATGGATGGAGGACGAGTTGCTTGATTTGTTGTTTTATGGTTGGTTGATTGTGTCGAGCATTGAGATTTCATTTACATGGTGCATGCACGTGCATTTTATTTAAATTGAGAAAATCATGTTTTATTGGGTAAATGGATTTACGGGTGCGTGTGTACCACGACCCCAAGCCGGGATGGGTATTATCTCGGTGGAGCTCCTCTGGTCACTCGGGAGCGTAATATACTGAGTGACGTCCCCTGAGTCGAAGCTTGGCTATGAACGCGCCGGGCGCGGAACTGAGCGACAATGGGAGCGGGGGCTAGGGGATGCTTGGCTACAAACGCGCCGGGCGCGGAATTGGGCATCGCCCTATGCACCGACTCCGTGGCCCTTCACTGGCGAGGGCTAGAGGATGTTTGGCTAGGAATGCGTGGGGCGCGGAACTTGGCATCGCTCGTTTAGTGTCATACGCATGGCGGATACCCGCGATGTGGCACAGGAGCCAGGGTGTGCGGATGACCCCTAGAGGAGGTCATGGTGCATACGAATTAAATGGATTGAGTTGGATATGGGCCAAATGGACTTTTGGCGTGATATTTGGAAAGGATATGTTTTTGGGCCAAATGAGATTTTTGGCGTGTGTAGAAAAATATGGTTTTATGGGTGTCGTGCATTGGCATTTATTCATGCATATTGTTTGAGTTCTATATGTTTTTATCTAGTGGGTTTTGGATTTTACTTACCTGCGGCACCATTTTTGGTACCATAGATTTTGGTGCAGGGAGCGAGGAGGAGGAGGAGGCTGAGCCCGGAGAGGCGGCTCCGCCGGAGTTTTGAGTGCTTTGGAGTTGGCTTTGAACAATATTTGTATTTGTAATATTTTATTATGTATGATTTGAACAGCTTTATGTTTTAATCAAGAAAATTCTGGTACTTAGTTTTATGTCTTTGCTATCTGCTGCGTATCTCTTCGTGCACATTTATTGCTTGCACACACTTGGCACTCGTCGATAGGATGGTGACCCGTGTTGTCACCATCCGGACGTCTCGAATTCCCCGTGTCCGTGCGTGGGGATTTGGGGGCGTCACAGTGCACACATCTGTTTGTTTGGTTGATGTTCCAAGTGAGTTGTGAAGACCAGGATTAAGCTAAGCCTTTTAGTTTATTTTTGGTATATTATTTCAGGCCAAGCAAGGTGGAGTAACCCAATTAGAAATTTTGGTTTGGCACAATAGGCGTCTAAGGCCTTGAGAAAGGCCCAAGCCCATGAGTGATTCGGCCTCTATAGGGGAAATTAGGGTTTGAAGCCCAATAGAGCTAGGGCACACATCTAACCCAATTCTTTGGATGCCACATGTTATCCAATAGAACCTACATCTAAGGCTTGTGAATCTAGACTGAATTGAGGGAAAAGAGGTGAGAGAGCATCTAGGGTTTTGGTCATGCTTGCTTACCCTAGGGGATCACCCACCTTTTTGCCATGTATCATGCATACAGAAGGCTTGCTTGTAAGAAAAGGTGGTGTTAGACTTACCACTAATAGAATGAGGTTTCTAGAAGGGAAATGATGAGACTATGGAAAGTAGAGCCTAGGGAAGGCCAAGTACAATGCACAACAATCATGAAAGAGAGAGGCTTTCAGTTAATAGAAGGAAGTGCCATGTGTCATGCATATAAGATAGAAGGTGAAGGGTTTTGCCTCGGGAATGGGCAAAATCTACATGGGAGAATGAAGGGCCACACACAAAAGGGTTCTAGAAAGATTTTGGTGGGAAACCTTTGGGATGAACGGCACTTGGTAAGGGTGCTTGCCACCCACATTGCCCAATCACAATTCTTCAAAACTTTGGAAAGATGAAGTGTCACCTTAGGAGTTGAAGGGTTTTCATCGGCCACTTCACTCACACGCTATTCACTTGCCACTTGGCAAGCACGCACATGAGTAAAAGATCCAGGGTTTTGAAATTTACCCTTCTACCACTTGATGCAATAAACCTAGTGTGACGCCCCCAAATTCCGCTTGGGATTGAAATGCAAGGAGGACGGGTCGTGGCTTATGCGTCTCGTCAACTGAAAGACCACGAGAAGAATTACCCGACGCATGATTTAGAGTTGGCCGCGATAGTGTTTGCCCTTAAGATTTGGCGACACTTTTTATATGGAGCAGTTTGCGAGATCTACACCGATCATAAGAGTCTGAAGCATTTATTTTCACAGAAGAATCTCAATATGAGGCAAAGGCGATGGTTAGAGCTAATAAGTGATTATCAGTGCGAGATTAAATACCATCCAGGGAAAGCAAATGTAGTTGCAGACGCCTTGAGCCGGAAGTCACATTTTGAGGATGAAGCTGAATCTTCTGGAGTGGATTCTTTACTTTGCGGAATGAGAAGGCTCCTTATTGGAAGTTCGCAGCAAGAGGAAGTGATATCTTCAATTCTTGATATCCGAGTAGTTGATTTTGAAGAATTGAAGACTCTTCAAAGAAAAGATTCGAAGCTGTTGGACATTAGAAAAAGGGTCAGAAAATCTAGAGGGCCGTTGCACTACAGTTTGGATAAAGATGGGATTCTTCGATTCCGAGATCGTAGAGTAATTCCTAAGGACTCAGAATTTAAGGAGCGAATTTTGGCGGAGGCTCACGCAGCTCCCTATTCCGTTCACCCAGGTAGCACAAAAATGTATCGGGACTTAAGGAAAAATTATTGGTGGGAAGGAATGAAGAGGGATATTGCCTTGTATATTGAGAGATGTGGCACTTGCCGTCAAGTCAAGGCCGAGCATCAAAGACCAGCAGGTTTGCTCCAGCCTCTCCCTATTCCTGAATGGAAATGGGATGACGTCTCTATGGATTTTGTAGTGGGTTTGCCGAGGACTCCCAGTGGAAAGAATTCAGTTTGGGTGATTGTTGATCGACTGACTAAGTGTGCTCATTTCCTACCGGTCAATAATGCGGATTCTCTGGGAAAATTGACTCGCATGTATGTAAAGGAAATAGTGAGACTACATGGGATACCCAAGAGCATAGTGTCGGATAGAGATCCAAGGTTCACCTCCCATTTTTGGAAGAGTTTGCAGGCGGCTTTGGGTACAAAATTGAAGTTCAGTACTGCTTATCACCCCCAAACAGACGGCCAATCAGAGCGCACGATTCAAACTCTTGAAGATATGTTGCGAGCGTGTGCAATAGAATTTCAAGGAAGTTGGGAGAATCACGTGCCACTCATAGAGTTCGCTTACAATAACAGCTTCCATGCATCCATCCAAATGGCTCCCTATGAAGCTCTGTATGGTAGAAAATGTAGATCACCCTTATGTTGGGATGAAGTCGGGGAGAAGAAAATAATTGGACCCGAGATAATACAGGAAATGCAAAATCAGATTCAGATTATAAGAGATAACATGACTGCAGCGCAAAGTCGTCAAAAGAGTTACGCGGATACCAGGAGGAGAGAATTGTCTTTCGAACAAGGCGATTGGGTTTATCTTAAGGTCTCTCCCATGAAAGGAGTCAAGCGTTTTGGGAAGAAGAGGAAGCTGGATCCGAGATATGTTGGACCTTTTCAGATTCAGGAGAAGATAGGGTCCGTCGCTTACAGAGTTGCCCTGCCAGAATATTTTGAGAATGTACACAATGTCTTCCATGTATCGTCTTTAAAGAAGAGCTTTGGACAACAAGAGCCACGCTTTGTCGACCCAGAGAATATTCAGTTGCAACCGGACCTTACTTACGAGGTAGTTCCGACGCAGATCACAGATTGGAAGGAGCAACAGTTAAGGTCCAAGACGATACCTTTGGTTAAAGTGGCCTGGGGAGATCCGTTAGCTCAAGATTTCTCTTGGGAGCGAGTAGTGGACATGAGGGAGCAGTACCCCTACTTGTTCGAGTGATGACGGTACGTTTCTCTTTTTATGGCAGTTGGTTTCATGTGGAATTGTATGGCTTGTTTCAAGTTGGTGTTTGGTCTTGCAAAATTTCGAGGACGAAATTTGTTTTAAGGGGGGGAGGATGTGATGACCCGCTTTTATGTGTATTTTCACTGAAGAAATATTTTAATTTAATTAAAATATTTTATAGTGCTTTTATTTTAAATTATCGAGTTTTAAATGGATTTTATTGGCTGTTGAATTTAAATCGGGATTTAATTTATTTTGGCTTGTTTTTGGCTTAAAAATTTAAATAGTTGGTTTTTACTAGTTATTTATTTTATTTCAGCTTAGTGATGTGTTTAAAATGTTTTCTTGGGTTTTATTGCTTTAAAAGTTCTTTTTTGAATCAGTCTTTGGACTTCCGACGTGAGGACTGGACCTCATTAAATTTCATCATCTTTTCTTTTCTCTTCTTTTTCTTTTCTTCTTTTTCTTTTTTTCTCTTTTTTCTTCCTCCTTCTTTCTTCCCCCGTGCCCGATTCTCTCTCTCTCTCCTCTCCCCGTCGCCGATCGAGCTCTGCCCCCAGCCCGCCGCCGTCCGGCCACCGTGGCCGACACCACCCCCACCAAAACTTTCCCCTCCCTCCGGTGAGTCACCCCTTCCGTTCCCAGCCCCAACCGGCCGGCCGTTTGGCCGGAAAAAGCTTCTCAAGCCGCACGGTCTTTGCCCCGATCCGCCGCCGTCGCTCCACCTCCGGCCACCACATCTTCACCACTTCATCACCGGCCCCTTGCCGTCCTAACCCACCCATCCCCGACCTCAAACGGTCGCCGGAGCGGCTCCCACGAGCTCAACTCCGATCGGCCCTGTTTTCGCTTCCACCGGCGTTTTCGCCGCCACCCACGGCCAAAACTCACTTCCACTAGCTTCATAAACACCCCTAGACCATCCCCTATCAATTTGGTGTCTTGGTTTATCCCCAGTCAAAAGTGGGTATTTTGCGACCCACGGGAACAGTGCATTTGCACTGTTACGTTGCTTTCGCGACGCCGTTCGCTCCGCGCCGAACCTTCTAAAAATCCTATATAGCGCTGTAAGTATTTTCCAAGCTCTACTTTTAGATTTAAATATATTTTACTCTTGCAATAATTTATTTGGTTGGTTTGCTGATTCCGGACTGAGTCCGAGGAGTTCGGGGGTCGGATGGATGGAGGACGGAGTTGCTTATTTTATTGTTCTATGGTTGATTTTATTTGTCGAGCATTGAGATTGGCATTTACATGATGCATGCACGTGTATTTTATTTTAATTGAGAAAATCCTGTTTTATTGGCGTAAATGGATTTTTGGGAGTGTGCGTATCACGAGCCCAAGCCGGGATGGGTTATTATCTCGGTGGAGCTCCTCTGGTCACTCGGGAGTGGATAATACTGAGTGACATCCCCTGGGTTGTCGCTGGGCGACAACCGGATCGCACGATACGGTAACGCTGTCGTGTCGACTCCGTGGTCCTTAGAGTGGCGGGGACTAGAGGATGGCCCGGCCAGGTACGCGCGAGATGGAGGCGCGAGTCTGGGCATCACTCGTGTAGGTGTCACACGCGTAGACGTTACCTGCGGTGTGGCACAGAGCCAAGGTGTGCGGATGATCCCTAGGGGAGATCATGGTGCATGCATAATCGGTTGTTTTTCATGGTTTTCGGATATGGGCCATTTTCTGGGAAAATGGCGAAGGTCTTGTGATCCATTTTCTGGGAAAATGGTGGTTTGGGCCATTATCGGGGATAATGGCGAGACTTGGTTTTTAAAGGTTATGTTTTAAGCCTTATGGGTTTTTGGCGTGCGTGGAAAAATATGGTTTGGGAGTTTTGTGCATTGGCATTCATTCATACTTGTTGTTTGAGTTTAATATGTTTTTATCTAGTAGTGTTTTGGATTTTACTTACCTGCGGCACCATTTTTGGTACCGTAGATTTTGATGCAGTGTTCGAGGAGGAGGAGGAGGCTGAGCCCGAGGATGCGGCTCCGCCGGAGTTCTAGTTGGAGTTTATGCTTTATGTTTGGCTTTGAAACAATACTTATGTTTTGTAATATTTTATTATGTGCTTTTAGAACATCTTTGTATTTTATTTAAGAGAAAAAAATTCTGGTACTTAATATTAGACTTTGCTATCCGCTGCGTATTCTCTTGTGCACCGTGTCGCTTGCACACACTTGACACCCGTCGATGGGATGGTGACCCGGGTTGTCACCATCCGGACGTCCCGAACTCCCCGTGTGAGGACGTGGGGATTTGGGGGCGTCAACGTGGGGCCACAACAACTGTGGAGTACGTATTATATTTTATGTTACGTGAATACGTGGGGCCACAACAACTGTGGAGTACGTATTATATTTAATGTTACGTATATACGTGGGGCCACAACAACTGTGGAGTACGTATTATATTTTATGTTACGTGTATACGTGGGGCCACAACAACTGTGGAGTACGTATTATTTTTTATGTTACGTGTATACGTGGGGCCACAACAACTGTGGAGTACGTATTATTTTTATGTTACGTGTATACGTGGGGCCACAACAACTGTG
Source organism: Carya cathayensis (assembly GCA_011037825.1). Lineage (NCBI taxonomy): Eukaryota > Viridiplantae > Streptophyta > Magnoliopsida > Fagales > Juglandaceae > Carya > Carya cathayensis. Next base: position 607,949 of record QGSO01000682.1, read on the forward strand.
GAGTACGTATTATATTTTCTGTTACGTGTATACGTGGGGCCACAACAACTGTGGAGTACGTATTATATTTTATGTTACGTGTATTCATGGGGCCACAACAACTGTGGAGCATGAAGTATGGGGCCACAACAACTGTGGAGCATACACTACGTGAGACACAGCAATTGTGACACGTAGAATACGTGGGGCCACAACAACTGTGGAGTACGTATTAAGTCAAGTTTCAGATCAAGTGCATGATAAGTCAAGTTTCAGATCAAGTTCATGTTTTGTTATGTACACGTACATGTTATGTTCATGATCAAGTTATGTTCCAAGTTCATGTTCACATCATGTTAAGTTCACGTTTACAGTATGTCTCAAGTTCACGTTTATGTCATGATATGTTCAAGTTTATGTTATTTTCAAGTTCATATTTATGTTATGCATGTTTACGTTCATGCTACATTTCAAGTCCATGTTATGTTTTAAACTCAAGTTCATGTCATGTTAAGTCAAGTTCAGTTCACGTTTAAGTTCTGGTTATGTCATGTTATATGTCAAGTTATGCTATGCTTATGTACGACTTTACTTATGCATTTATGCTTTTACTGCCATGCATGCATCTTTAACCTGTGTGTGAGTTTTATGTTAACTTACTGAGATTTGTAATCAAATCTCACTGTGGTAGTCCCAACTACCATTCCCCCCGAATGGTAGATCTTGTTACAGGACCCAAAGAAGAATTGGAATCTGACCATCTGAATACGGTCATCTAGGCTACGGTGCGATGTTGATGATGGTATAGTATTTAACTTAGGTTACTACTTGTACTTTTGGAGTTGTATCTCAAGTATTCTTTTGATCACAACCATTTTGGACTAGTGTAGTGATCACGGCTTTTTAGTATGTTTTTATGTATGAAATATGTTTCAAGTATTTGGGATATTTTTAGTTTGGTGCATAGTATTGCTAAAGAAAAAAAAAATATATCCGCTGCGAATATTGCATAATGCTAGATGCATGTTAGGAACATTGCATCTTATATGTCATGAACGGGGGCAGGTAACCTTGTGTTGCATGTCTCGATGCTTCAAATGTCCG